>PVKV010009067.1:60604-83665 GCA_004027835.1 Alouatta palliata
AAAAAAAAAAAAAAAAAAAAAAATTCAAGGAAAGAATGTCGAACATGTTCAGACTTTTTTTTTTTTTTTGAGATGGAGTCTCGCTCTGTTGCCCAGGCTGGAGTGCAGTGGCACAATCTCAGCTCACTGCAACCGCCGCCTGCTGGGTTCAAGCGATTCTCCTCTTTCAGCCTCCCCAGTAGCTGGAACTACAGTCACGTGCCACCACACCCAGCTAAGTTTTGTATTTTTAGTAGAGACGGAGTTTCGCCGTTTTGGGCAGGCTGGTCTCTAACTTCTGACCTCAGGTAATCCACCTGCCTCGGCCTCCCAAAGTGCTGGGATTACAGGCATGAGCCACTGCGCCCAGCCCCATGTTCAGACTTTTCTATGTACATAGCATTTGCATTGTATTCAGTATTATAAGTCATCTGCGGATGACTTAAGGTATATGGGAGGATGTGCATAGGTTATATGTGAATTCAATGCCATTTTTTTGTTTTTGAGATAGTGTCTTGCTCTGTTGCCCAGGCTGGAGTGCAGTGGCATGATCTCAGCTCACTGCAGCCTCTGCCTCCCGGATTCGAGGGATTCTCCTGCCTCAGCCTCCCAAGTAGCTGGGACTACAAGCGCACGCCAGCTACTTGGGAGGCGTGCTAATTTTTGTATTTTTAGTAGAGGTGGGGTTTCACCATATTAGCCAGGCTGGTCTCGAACTCCTGACCTCAGGTGATCCACCCGCCTCGGCCTCCCAAAGTGCTGGGATTACAGGCGTGAGCCACCACGCCCAGCCTCCGTGCCATTTTATATCAGGGACTTGAGCATCCGTGGATTTTGGTATCTGAGGAAGATCCTGGAACCGATCCCCCACAGACACCAAGGGACAACTGTGTATTAGGAATGGCAGCTCTGAGGGGAAGCGAGGTCCCAGGTCACATGTTCATAAGGGGGAGCAGCAGGACGGGAGTGCAGATGGACCTAGGCAACAAAGCAGGAAGGCTTCCCAGGAAGGGTCTTAGCACTTGCCCGTTCAGCAGCTTTTCAGCGAGGGCACGTGGCTAGACATGTGCAGTGGAACCTGCAGCGGGAGGGGAGCGCAGTCCAGGACCCAGCCCTGCACCCTCCCTGATCTGACCGAAGGTAGGGGAAGCAGTCTGTGGTTCCTTCCTCTCTGACAGGGTTTGGATTCTGGAGTCTCAGCCTCACAAAGTCCCCATGAGCCAGGTCCCAGCTTAGGAGAATTTCATCCACCTTCTCACCAAAGGCTTCACACTCATGTCTCCTCAACTTCCCCCAGCAGCGGCTCTGTGGGAAGCCGACGTTGCAAAATCAGGTCTGCAGGGGGTGCGGCGGGGGAGAGACAGCACCCGCTCTGGCTGAGTCCCGAGGTGCCCCCAGGAAGGAGGGAATCTGACTCAGCACTCAGGCTGTGATCCAGGCTCACTCCACCCAGCCGGACTAACGGCAAGATGTGGGCTCAGACCACAGATGCTCCTTCCAGGCCACAGGGCAGAGGCAGAGCCCCTCGGTGCGGTCCTGGAGAAGCACTGATGCGGCAGCCGGCTTACCGTTCATCAGCATTTCACACACGTTCACAAACACCCAGGTCCTGTGAGCGGACATCCACACCAGGCTCTAAAGCGCTTGCTTCCTTCTGGGCCCTGACTGTCGCAGAGTGCAGACAGCACAGTCTTACTCAGCCTGGGCCCTTAATCCAGAGCTGACCACTGTTCCTCCGAGAGCTGGTCCACAGTCAGAATGGTGACCACACTGGCAGCTTTGCCCAGATGGCCAGGTGGCTTTGTGGGGAGCTTGCCTCCTGCCAAGCCTCTGCCCTGAGCCAGCAGCTGCTCAGCCTGTGAGTTACCCAATTTCCTAGTCACTCCCTGGCTCAGCAAAGGCAAGCCTCAGGATAGGGAACAAGCCCACAACATCCCAACTCTGCCACTCCACACAGACTGCTCCCAGCAACTTCCCTGTTTGCAGACCACAGAGGCATGAGCGGAAAAGGCCAAATCACAGTAGCACAGAGGCCCTGGGGCCCTGGTGTTTGCCAGAAGAAAGCGTGTAGGGCACCATTTCTCCTTTTCTCTTGTTTTGAGAAAGCACACATCTGTAAATTATTCTAGGAAAGGGATGTTCTGGGGTCACTCCCTTTGGACCACACTGTGGTCAGCATTTTTCAAGATAAGAACATCTCCGATTCTCCAGCTCATGCCCTAAGCCTCCCAAACAACCCCTCCCATGCCCGTTCCTCCCACTATAACCAGGAGTTTAGTTCCACTCCTCCTGGGTTCAGTGCTGAAGGTTACTGGGACTTCATTACCGTAGAAGGCAGCCCCGCTGGTGCACTTGCAGGAGCTGTGACAGGCCAGTGAATGGGACTCCAGGGCTGGGGCTTTCATCAGCATCCCTGCGCCCATGCCATGGTGGCAGGCTGGACTCCTCGCATTTTCCATGCCCTACCCAGTTGCTGAGACCTTTTCCCAATTCATCTCACCACCTCAAGCACTCTCAAATCTCTCCCAATCCATTTCCACTGTCCCTGCCTTGGCTGGCCCAGGCCACCCTCAAGTGATGGCCTCTTTCCCACCTACACCTGCCCCCTCGACTCTGTTCTCCATGCAGCAGCCAGAGGGCCAATTTAGAACAAACTGGCCGGGCACAGGGGCACATGCCTGCAGTCCCAGCTACTCAGGAGGCTGAGGCGGGAGGATCGGCCGAGCCCAGGATCACACCACTGCACTGCAGCCGGGGTGACAGAGTGAGACCCTGTCTCAAAGACAAACAAGAACAACAAACTGCGTCACAGGGCTGCCCTGGACTCTGCCTCACCCAGGTTTACAACGCTCCTGCACCCAGGCCACCAGACCCTCTCCATTCCCCGCTGGGCCACTGCCTGCCTTGTCACACATCTGTTCACTTCTTTCCGCTCCCAGCCTTGGCTTCTGCTGTCCCCTCAGCCAGGAGCGCTGTCCTTGGCCAATTCCCATACCTCCTTCAGGTCCCAAGGCAATGATCACCCCCAACCAGGAAGCCACCTGGGGCCCCAGCCAGGGTGCCCTGGGTTTCCTCAGAGGCCAGCATGGCCCATTGTCACCTGTGACTGCCCAGCCCAAACACATGCGGACCAGAGACCTGCACATAGCTGCTCACATGAACCCAGCCTCTCAGGGCTGGGCCCTTAGTCTCTGCCCCCGGGGCAGCGGAGAAAGCCCTTTCGCTCAGTTAAAGAGGGTCATTTGGTAGCAACGTGGGAAAATGCTCAGAGCAGATGGTGGCTGGAGGCCCAGCCCCACGGTACATGGCTGGAGCTGGCATCGTGCCTGTGCCCATGAGTTGAGGATGGAGTCACCGTGTCCTTCCAAGACAGCATCAGCTCTGTCATGTATTATTATTATTATTATTATTATTTTGAGACAAAGTCTGGCTCTGTTGCCAGGCGCCAGGCTGGAGTGCAGTGACACAATCTCGGCTCACTGCAACCTCCGCCTCCCAGGTTCAAGCAATTCTCCTGCCTCAGCCTCCCAAGTAGCTGGGACTACAGGCACGCGCCACCACGCCCAGCTGATTTTTGTATTTTCTAGTAGAGACAGGGTTTCACCATGTTGGCCAGGATGGTCTTGATCTCCTCATCTCATGATCCGCCTGCCTCGGCCTCCCAAAGTGCTGGGATTACAGCAGTGAGCCACCGTGCCAGGCCCATGTATTATTTCTTTATCTTTAAACAAAGGGCCAAAGTGAGCACTAGGCTGGGAGTCTGGGCTCTAGTCCCTGGTTCACACATGAAATGGGCTGGCGGGGGCAATGTGGCTAGATTCTCTAGTGTTGGAGGGTATGCAGTCAGAGCCTTCTGGGAAGGCACATAGGGACTTGCTGTGACATTAACAACTTGTGACAGACAGGGTTCTCAGGGCCTTCCCCACTGCACTGCACTCCCACTGAGCACATGGGAAGCGGCGGCTGGAGGGGTGTGAGACCTGGCCGCGATGGAGACAGAGTCGGGGCTGGGTGCGGGGTCCAGGCCCCTGACCACATCCCGACTGTGGCCCAGGGGCCGTCCAAACGCTGTGATGTGAAAACCACGCTTGCCACTCACATATCCTGCACCTCGTGCGCGGCCGTCAAGAAGCAGACGTGTCCCCAAGGCTGGCTTCGGGAGCTCCCGGATCAGATAGCCCAGGACTGCCGGTGCGGGCCACCCCCCCACTTGCCTGTGTTCAGGAGCATCCTATGGGGTGGCAGGGGCTGGGGGAGCCTGACAGACCCACAACATGAGGACAGGCACTCACTTATCCATGCCCCTGTGGCCCCTCCTGGGTGGCAGAGACAGGCAGGGAGGAAGGGGTAAAGGTAGGGGGCAGGAGGGCTTTATGGGGCACCTGCTATGTGCTAGGCCCTGTGCTCAGCTCTGGGCCAGAAAGAGCAGGTGTGGGGAACTCCGGAAGCCAATGTGATGTGAAAGGGAGGCTTGGGGAGCCTTGATGGGGGGTGTGGATAGGAGCCTTTCCCCTCACCCCACCCACTCTCTGCTCCCAGCTACGAAGTACAGCTGGGGGGCTCTATGGTGTCCATGAGCGGCTGCAGACGGAAGTGCTGGAAGTACATGGTGGAGAAGGCCTGCTGCCCTGGCTACTGGGGCTCCCAGTGCTATGGTATGGGCGAAAGGGGGACCCCGCCTTGCTCCTCACACCCACCCGCAGCTCTGGGCAAGCCCTCTGCAGGAGGTACCTGCATTCCCCTTCAACTTGTTCGTTTCACGAACGCTCACGGAGCACCTCCCCGGCTCGGCCCCCTCACTCTTGCTGCCCTGGAGGAGGGGCTGCGTCTGGCCTTGGGTTCTGGTCACAGAGCTGAGTTCTGCCGGGTCCACAGAATGCCCTGGCGGTGCCGAGACCCCATGCAATGGCCACGGGACCTGCTTGGATGGCATAGGCAGGAACGGGACCTGTGTGTGCCAGGTAAGGGCTGGGCAGGGTGGGGTGGAGGCTCAGAGGGGCCATGCTGACTCGCTGCATCCACTACCAGGAAAACTTCCGTGGCTCAGCCTGCCAGGAGTGCCAAGACCCCAACCGGTTTGGGCCTGACTGCCAATCGGGTGAGTGCTTGCAAGGCAGGAGGGGAGGGTAGCATCTACCTGGGGACCCATGGGGATGCAGTCCCTACAACCGGCTCCCACCTGTCACTTCAGCCTCTATCCCAGGTCCTCAGCCTTGCACGTTCCTTTCAGGAACATGTGCTTTGCTTTGTCACACCTCCAGCCCTTTGCACAGGCTGCTGCCCTGAGAGGCCTTCCCTAGGAAGCCTCAGGCTGGGCTCCCACCACCCCTGTGGTCCTACATCACAGCCCTGTGCTGTATTTTTTTTTTTTTTTTTTTGAGACGGAGTCTCGCTCTGTTGCCAGGCTAGAGTGCAGTGGCACAATCTCGGCTCATCACAACCTCCGCCTCCCGATTCAAGTGATTCTCCTGCCTCAGCCTCCAGAGTAGCTGGGACTACAGGCATGTAGTATTTTAGTAGAGAAAGGGTTTCACTATGTTGGCCAGGATGGTCTAGATCTCTTGACCTTGTGACCTGCCTGCCCGCCTCGGCCTCCCAAAGTGCTGAGATTATAGGCATGAGCCACAGTGCCCGGCCCACAGCTCTGTACTCTTAAGTACAGCTCTGTACTCTGTACTCAGCTCTGTGCCTGCCTGAGCTGAGTTCTAAAAATACAGAGAGCAGGGACCCAACATTCTGATGTGTGCCTGGGTGAGGCTGGGGTCCCATCTGTCTCTGTGTGTCCCTCCCAGTGTGCAGCTGTGTGCACGGTGTGTGCAACCATGGGCCACGTGGAGATGGAAGCTGCCGGTGCTTTGCTGGATACACTGGCCCCCACTGTGATCAAGGTGAGCAGTGCCACTGGGACAGCCTGGGGCAGCAGGTCCCCCACGGCCGAGCAAAAGAGGCCGGCTGGGTGAGGATGGGGCCCAAGCCTCAGCAGGACCTCTGCCTGCAGCCTGGTTGGGGAAGGGGTGTCATCTGAGACGTCCACTGTCCAGAGGCCCAGCAAGGGCAGGGCCTGCTCAGAGTCACACAGAACAGGCAGGGCCCCTTTGCCCCTGTGTTCTTCCCCAGTCTGGGCTTGGGCCCATCAGTGCTCTCTCCCCTCTGCTCAGAGCTGCCCGTCTGCCAGGAGCTGCGCTGTCCCCGGAACACCCAGTGCTCTGCAGAGGCCCCCAGTTGTAGTTGCCTGCCCGGCTACACACAGCAGGGTAGTGAATGCCAAGGTGAGCCTGGACTCAGAAGTCAGGGACTTCAGCTCAGGGTGGGCAGGGGCTGGAAGAGCATCATTTAACCCAGCAGGTACAATGTAATTCACAGGGACGGAGAGCCATCCCTAAGGGGAGCCTATCCTCAAGGTCTGGGTCAGCCTGTCAGCCCTGACCCTCGGTGGAAGCTATGGTGGAGAGAGGGCTCCTGGGTGTTTGGCTCACTTGGGTTCTCTCTCTGCCCTGGCAGCCCCCAACCCCTGCTGGCCATCACCCTGCTCACCGCTGGCCCAGTGCTCAGTAAGCCCCACGGGGCAGGCTCAGTGTCATTGTCCTGAGAACTACCATGGCGATGGGATGGTGTGTCTGCCCAAGGACCCGTGCACTGACAACCTTGCTGGCTGCCCCAGCAACTCTACCTTGTGTGTGTACCAGAAGCCGGGCCAGGTGAGCCAGGGTCCCGGGGCTGGAACTGCCCCCACAGTGCACCCACTCACACTGGCTGAGGGACCCTGGGCAAGTCACAGGCCTTCTGGGAGCCTCCGTTTCCCCATTTGTAAAATGGGGAGAGGATGATGGTCCTCTTCGGGGAGGGACTGAGCAGGGCTCTGTGGGTAGGGCAGACACTCATGGTTCTCGGGGTTGGACGTGGTATTCCCCTCCCTCCCTGTCGGGGGCCAGGCTTCCTGCATCTGCCGGTCAGGCCTGGTCAGCATCAACAGCAACGCCTCTGGGGGCTGCCAAGCCTTCTGCTCCCCCTACTCCTGTGACCGGTCAGCCACCTGCCAGGTGACCGCTGATGGGAAGATCAGGTGAGCATGGGGGGTGTGGGGGGTAGGGGGGCCTCAGAGCAGAGACAGTGGGTTGGACAAGTGTGCCCCCTGTGGGGAGGCGTGGGGGAGGAGGGGCTGGGGGCACAGCCTGTGCCCTGACTGGCTCTCCCTGGGCCCCCAGCTGTGTGTGCAAGCAGGGCGAAGTTGGGGATGGGCGTGCCTGCTATGGACACCTGCTCCACGAGATGCAGAAGGCCATGCAGACAGGCCGGGTGTTCCTGCAGCTGAGGCTCGCCGTGGCCATGATGGGTGCGTGACCCCACTGCCTGCCCATGACCTAGCCCTCACTCCCAGCACAGCTGGCAGGGGGGAGGGGCTGCCTCTGCAGATTCCCCCAGCGCTGTGGGAACAAGCAGCGGGCTATGGGGGTGCACACGGCGGGTGGGAGCTGCCCTCCAACCCTGAGGCCCCCATCTACCCTAAATCTAGGCCAAATACCCCACCCCAACTTCCCCACACGTAAGACTGATGCCCAAGGGTCTTCTGAGACCCCCAGGGTCTCCCCAGCTCCCTTCTGATGCTCCCTCGCCCTACTCCCAGACCAGGGCTGCCGGGAGATCCTCACCACAGCGGGCCCGTTCACCGTGCTGGTGCCGTCCATACACTCCTCCTCCTCCAGGACCATGAACGTGAGCTCCTCCCCCTGGCAGAGCTGGCCCCCGGTCCTCGTCTCCCCCGCTGGATACAGCTCAGTCCTCAAGGCATGAGAACCTGGGAGGCATTAGGGACTGGGAAGCATCCTGTCCCGTCCGTCGCTTGAGTAGGGGTGGCGTGAAGAGGCCCGGCCCCCGCACCCCAGCTCACTTGGCTCCCCGCCTCGCGTCTGCAGGCGTCCCTCGCCCAGCAGCTCTGTCGACAGCACATCATCGCAGGGCAGCACATCCTGGAGGACATGAAGACTCAACAAACACGAAGGTGGTGGACACTGGCTGGGCAGGAGATCACTGTGGCCTTCAACCAATTCACGGTGAGGGAGGAGGCTCAGCCTGGGGACAAGAGGAGTCACAGCCTGGCAAGGGTGTGCAGGTGGGAGGGAGCCTCGGGACAGGGGCTGGCCTATGGGATCTGGCCAGACCTCCTGTGTCTCCCCAGAAATACTCCTACAAGTACAAAGACCAGCCCCAGCAGACATTCAACATCTACAAGCCCAACAATGTAGCAGCCAATGGCATCTTCCACGTGGTCACTGCCCTGCGGTGGCAGCCCCCCTCTGGGTTCTCGGGGGATCCCAAGGTGAGCCAGCATCCTCCCCTCCCCTCCCCTGTGCTGCTGGGTGACCTCAGACCCCTGCGGAGAGCAGCGAGTGGGCAGGAGCCATTCTGCTCAGGGCTGGAGCACAGCTTCTTCCCCCTGGGCTGAAGCAGCCTCAGCCCCTTCCCTGGGACCCTCACACTCATCCCTCCTTACAGAGAACTATCAGTCAGATCCTTGCCTCTACCGAGGCCTTCAGCCGCTTTGAAACCATCCTGGAGGTGAGCTGGGGGGAGGGGCCCTAGCCCATCTGGGCTTCTGGGCTTCTGGGCTTCTGGGCTTCTGGGCTTCTGGGATTCTGGGCCAGGACTCATTTTCCCAGAATCTGCCCCACAGTGACCTGGGGTTCTGAAGTAGCATGGCCTCTGCCCATGTCCCATTCCCAAGTCTGAGGTTCTGCGGTAACATGGACCCATTACCCATGTCTCCCACTTTACTCAGTGGGAGTTTCCTGCAGGCCAAAGGTGGCAGGGCCCAGGCGGGACTCAGAGGTAGAGTCTGGCCATGCAGCCCCCTGAGCCTCCCTTGCACTACCACAGAACTGTGGGCTGCCCTCCATCCTGGACGGACCTGGGCCCTTCACAGTCTTTGCCCCAAGCAATGAGGCTGTGGACAGCTTGCGTGACGGCCGCCTGATCTACCTCTTCACAACAGTAAGCTTGGTGGGAGAAGGTGCTGCGGGTATGGGGGCACCAGGGCCTCCACGCACCCCCACAGGGCCTCTGGGAGCCAAACCCTCTCTCCCCTGCCAGGGTCTCTCCAAACTGCAGGAGCTGGTGCGGTACCACGTCTACAACCACGGCCAGGTGCGAGTCCTTTCTCGGGGGGGTACCCAGCTTGCACCCAGTGGGGCTGCCTGCATCTCCCCTCCCCTCCCCTCCCCATCCGTTCTGCTATAGCACAGAGCAGAGCCTGAGGACCAAGGGAGTGGCTGTGAGCCTCCTGGGCAGGACTGGGGATGGCCCCAAGGTATGGCCAGAGGCTGGCCTAAAGCCACAGTCTCCCTCACCCCAGCTGACCGTTGAGAAGCTCATCTCCAAGGGCCGGATCCTCACCATGGCCAACCAGGTCCTGGCCGTGAACATCTCTGAGGAGGTGAGGCGCACGGACACCCGGGCGGATGGTGGGGCTGGCGGTGACCAGCTACCCACTTGGCCTCTCAGCCCTCTGTGCTCCGAGCCCCGTGGTAGGCAGGACAATGCTAGGCCCTGGTGGGGTCATGGGGAAGGAAGGAGGCAGAGATCAAATTCCTCTACTGCGGCCCAAAGGGGGTTAAGGGGGAGGACTCCAAAGAGGAGCAGGGGGCACACGGTAGGGCCCCTGTGGCAGAAGCCACGTAGGTAAGGGTCCCGAGGCTGGAGGAGTGTCGTTGGCCAGAGCTGAGGGAGAGATGGCTAGCGCAGCGGGCGGGGCCTTCGGCATCTCACTGAGCTGCCTGCTCTAACTGGGCTGCAGGGGTGGAGGTGGGCAGCCCCACCCGGCCGAGGTCAGCTGGGCCGGGGCTTGGCACCATGGGTCTCTGCCGCAGGGGCGCATCCTGCTGGGACCCGAGGGGGTCCCGCTGCAGAGGGTGGACGTGCTGGCCTCCAATGGCGTGATCCACATGCTGGACGGCATCCTGCTGCCCCCGACCATCCTGCCCATCCTGCCCAAGCACTGCAGCGAGGAGCAGCACAGGATCGTGTTGGTGAGCCTCGCCTGCACAGCCAGGGTCCTGCTCACTAATCCCCCCACCCCACCCAGCGCTGCAGCAACTGACCCTCTTCCCAGGGAGAGGCTCCAAGTCAGAGCTGGGTTAACACCGGTTCTGAGGCACTGCTGGCAGACTCCCAGGGGCCCACCTGTGCTTCCCCCACACTCACCCTCACCCTCACCGGGACTATGATTCTACCTTTGAGATTTTTTTTTTTTTGAGGCAGGGTCTTGCTCTGTTGCCCAGGCTGGAGTGCAATGCCACAATCCCAACTCACTGCAATCTCAGAATCCTGGGTTCAAGAGATTCTCCTTCCTCAGCCTCCTGAGTAGCTGGGACTACAGCATCCACCACCACACCTCGCTAATTTTTGTATTTTTAGTAGAGATGCGGTTTCACCATGTTGGCAGGCTGGTCTCAAACTCCTGACCTCAGGTGATCTGCCTACCTTGGCCTCCCAAAGTGCTGGGATTACAGGTGTGAGCCACTGTGCCCGGCCTGAGATAATTCTTGCATCCTCTGTCCCCTTTCACTCGCTCTGTACCTGGTCTCTCTGTTGTTTTTCAGAGATGCTAGCTCTCCCCAGCTCAGGGCACTGCCCCTGCTCGCCCTTGCCCCTGCTCTCCCCTGCTCTTCCCTGCCCCTGCTCTCCCCTGCCCCTGCTCTCCCCTGCCCCTGCTCTCCCCTGCTCTCCCCTGCTCTCCCCTGCTCTCTCCTGCTCTCCCCTGCGGTTCCCTGCTCTCCCCTGCTCACCCCTGCCTGAAACGCCAGCCCTGGGTTTCCTGTGGTTTACTCTTCTCATCCCCTAATTCCCATTCAATATTCCCTTATCTGGGTTTGCCAAGTAAATAATGACTAACCCCTTTCCCCATCCTGCCCCTGCTCTGCCCAGGGCTCCTGTGTGGACTGCCAAGCCCTGAACACCAGCACATGCCCCCTCAACAGTGTGAAGCTGGTGAGCACCCCTTGGCCCAGCCCTCAGGGCCTCCTGACTGCCTGTCGAGGTTTCTGCCCTGGGTCAAGGAGCGGGGGGGGGGAGAAGCTGAGACTGGGGGACAAGACCAGACCTGGAGGCTCAGTGCTGCCCAGCCCCGCTGGACCAGGTGGGAGTTCTGGACCCAAGGGGCAGAGGACCCTTGACCAGGGCTGCCTAGCAAAGGGGCTGGCCCAGGACCCACAGCTGCTGACTGGCTTTGCACGGCCCACCCAGGACATCTTACCCAGGGACTGTGTCTACGTCCATGACTCAACTGGGCTCAATGTGCTAAAGAAGGGCTGTTCCAGCTACTGCAACCAAACCGTCATGGTGAGCCTGGGCCCAGGTGCCCACTCCACGGTCACCTTGGTGCCTGCTGCTCCTCAGGGGCCCCCAAGCTGGGGCTGGACGGGCGGCTTCCTCATAGGATGCACTGCAGCCCCACAGTGGAAAAGGGGGCCAGAGAAACCTCGTCCACTCCCTCGCTCTGGAGATGGGGCCAGGGAGCAGAGGCAGCCTGGGCAGGGAGGGCACAGCCCCAGATGGCCTCTTGGACCTGCTGTCTCTTCCAGAAACAAGGCTGCTGCAAAGGTTTCTTCGGGCCTGATTGCACACAGTGTCCTGGGGGCTTCTCCAACCCCTGCTACGGCAAGGGCAATGTGAGTTCCATCCTCTCCTGGGGTGAGGTATGGGGAAGGCAGGGACTCCTTCACAAGTTGGCCAGTGACTGGCTGTATGTCTGGGTCAAGCTGCCATGCTCTGGCCTTGGGGTCATCACATCTAGGCAATGGAAAGTTGGATCAAATTATTTCTATTTTAATTAAAAATAATTCGAGAGGCTCCTCTGAAACATGGGCAGAAAAGAAAAACTAAAAAACAATAACAATAATAATTAGAGAGGCTCACGCTTGTAATCCCAGCACTTTGGGAGGCCAAGGTGGGTGGATCACTTGAGGTCAGGAGTTCAAGACCAGCCTGGCCAACATGGCAAAACCCTGTCTCTACTAACAATACAAAAATTAGCCTGGTGTCATGACACAGCTACTTGGGAGGCTGACGCAGGAGACTCACTTGAAGCCGGGAGATGGAGGTTGCAGTGAGCTGAGATTGCCCCACTATACTCCATCCTGGGCAACAGAGTGAGATTCCATCTCAAATAATAATAATAATAATAATAATAATAATAATTAGATTTTTTTGGCATTTATTTCCAAAAAGCTACTTGGCAGTTTTCTTTTGTGCTCTGTTTTACCACTTTGTAACATCAGGGTTACTTTAGCACCTGGCTATAGAAAGACACAGGAGTTATGTGTTTCTGGATTGAGCAAATGTCACTCATAAAGCCTCCAGGACCTGGTGCCTTTTAGGGGCTAGGTCTCTGGTGGCATCAGTGATTCTGAAGAGCCCTTCCAGGATGAGTTCTCATGGGGAGCGTCAGAGCCAGCTCATGAAAGGAGGGGGCGTTGGGAGAGGGGATGTAGAGGGTCCCTTCCCCATGACTAATCCTGCCTCCTGCTCACTCTCTAGTGCAGTGATGGGATCCAGGGCAACGGGGCCTGCCTCTGCTTCCCAGACTACAAGGGCATTGCCTGCCACATCTGCTCCAACCCAAACAAGCATGGAGATCAGTGCCAGGAAGGTGGGTGGGTTGTCCTGGTCCAGGCCGCCTCCTAGGGAGTAAAAAGGTCTGCTTGAAAATGGGTCTGGGGGCTCTCAGGAAGGGAAATGAGACCCCAGGAGGAGGAATGAAGGCCAGAGGGAATAGAGCAAGATTTGAGAACAGAAGGAGATGCTGTCCCGTTCACCCATTCCAGGAAGGGAACTGTGCCTTCATTTCAAGCATGTGGGACTTAGGTCAGACACACTGAAGAACTTCCTGATGATGGTGTTGGGATCAAGGCAACTAGAATGGGATGACTGAAAGCTCAGAATGCCCCCCTCACATTTCATCTGCCTGTCGAGTCTGAGAAAACCTCTGACTTTTCGACCCTGAAGTCCAATCTGTATTGGCTGCCCTACTCCCTATATCCCCCACCCATCCAGCCAGCCCTGCCTCCTGCTCCTCAGCTTCCCTGCTCCCATCTACTACCTACAGACTGCGGCTGTGTCCATGGTCTCTGCGACAACCGTCCAGGCAGTGGCGGGGTGTGCCAGCAGGGCACGTGTACCCCTGGCTTCAGTGGCCACTTCTGCAATGAGACCGTGAGGTACTGTGGGCCCATAGAGTTGGGCCTGCACTGCCACCTGCATGCCCACTGTGTCACCCAGGGGCGCCTTGCCAGGTGAGGACTTGTACCTTCTCTCTGCCCCACCCGTGAACTTTCACACCTGTCTGCGCAGCCTCTAGCCTCCTCCTGAGGCTCACTGGAGGCCCCTCCTTTGCCCACCCCCAGATGTCGCTGTCTTGATGGCTTTGAGGGCAATGGCTTCTCCTGCACACCCAGCAACCCCTGCTCCCACCCGGACCGTGGCGGCTGCTCAGAGAATGTCAGTCCCCTTGCTCCTTCCCTGAAGTTCTGACCCAGAGGCAGGAGGTGGGATGCTCTGGCCCTCTGGCTACGTCCCTATGTCCCTGAGTTATTTATCCTTGGCTCTCATAGGCTGAGTGTGTCCCTGGGGCCCGGGGCACCCACAACTGCACATGCCACAAAGGCTGGAGTGGGGATGGCCATGTCTGTGTGGCTATTGACGAGTGTGAGCTGGACACGAGAGGCGGCTGCCACGCTGACGCCCTCTGCAGCTATGTGGGCCCTGGGCAGGTGAGGTGCAGCAGAGAGGGGGTGGGGGCCTTGGTTCTGGGGGAGTCTCTCCCTGCCCCCTCTGACTCCTGGAACGCAGAATCAGGTGCTCAGGGTCTGGAACCTCAGGTGCAGATGAGAACCCAGTGCTGACATGCTGAGTAGTAGCAGCTGGGATTCGCTTCTTCCTCCACCCACTCATTGCTTTCCCAGGTGTTATCAGGCACATGTCCCATGCTAGCCCCTATTCTAGATGTAGGGAATGCAATACTGAGCAAAGCAGGAAGAGCTCCCTGCCCATGGGAGTGACCTCCCCAAAACTTTAGCCTCATGGAAATCCAGCCCTGGAGCTTGGCAGTGTCTGAGTCTAGTTACGAGAGCTCAGAACGTGGAGCCTTCCATGCAGAGCATTTCAGGACTGGTGAGTCTGCGTTTGAACAGGCACTGAAGACTGTCTAATGAGTCAGCTGGGAGGCCAGGCCGGGCTGGCTGGTCAGGGTCAGCCTCTGCGTGGCCAGGCCTATGGGGCTCCCTGTCCTCCCAACTCCAAGGTGGCCTCTAGGTACCAGCACGTGGAGCCTTAGCAGTAAGTACTGACAGGTGTAAGAGCTGAAGCTCCAAACCCCATCAGGGCCTTACACTTGAGAACGGAGGTGTTGAATGCGCCAGGGAGATGCCCCAACGTGCAAACAAGCGCTCTTGAGATCTGAGGGGTCTCACTGGCCACTCACCTGCGGTGTATGCAGGCCCAGGGGCACTGGCATTTGGTGGGAGGAACCAGAGCAGCTGAACAGGGTGGCAGAGGTGGAGGTGGGATCTGGGCCACTCTCCTGGGCTGGCTTGGCAGATACCTGCCCACTTGCCACAAGCTAGCTGCTGGCCTCAATGACTCTGACAGAGCTGCAAGCTCAAAGTATAGGGGCAGCAAATCTCCGTGGACGCTTCTCTGCCAATGCTCTCACCCCTGGGGACTCATCCCGAGAGCCAGTCTCCCCTAGGGCCTCTGTCTCCCCATCTAGAGCACAGATCTCAGAGAGGAGGGCTGGGAGAAGTTCCTCTGGGGTCTGGGCAGACCTCCCCAGGGCAGTGCCCAGTGAGAGCCCAGCCATGGAGGAAGGAAGGGTCGGATGCTCATGAAACAGGGCTGTCTGTTTCCGACCTCTCCAGAGCCGATGCACCTGCAAGCCGGGCTTTGCCGGGGACGGCTACCAGTGTAGTCCCATCGACCCCTGCCGGGCAGGCAACGGCGGCTGCCACGGCCTGGTAAGGAAGTGCAAGACTCAGAGCCCTGGGCAGGCTTTCTGGGTGGGCCTGGGCTGCAGCTCTCCCTCCCTCCCCATCTCTGGGTATCTCTCTGTATCCTGTCAGGATGAAGAGCTTTCTAAACTTCAAATTCAACCATGTCACTCCTCTTCCCCTTCACCCTTCCTTACTAAGGCCCCGCCCCTGCCCAGCCTCCTCTCTCTCTTCCACTCCTGCCCCTGTTCACGGTCCTTGGCTGTGCTGAACTCGCTGTCCCCTGTCTTTGCTTCACCCCACCACACCCCTGCCTCTGCGAGCCGCACCTGGGCCTGGCTAGCTCCTCCTGCTCTCAGCTTGGGCTCCTGAGAGTGCAGGGCCTCCTGGGTGCTCCCACAGCCCTGGGCTCCCCAGCACCCACCTGGCATGGGTAATGCTCATGTCAGATGCCCAGTGATCCTGGGTGGCAGGGCTAGGCACAACAAAGGAGTGCCACCAACACAGACCTAGTGGCTGCAGAGCAAGGGCTGGTGCTGGGGCTGCAGAGCAAGGGCTGGGGCTGGGGCTGGGGCTGGGGCTGGGGCTACAGAGCAAGGGCTGGGGCTGGGGCTGCAGAGCAAGGGCTGGGGCTGGGGCTGGGGCTGGGGCTAGGGCTGGACAGGCAGAGAGATGGGGGAGGGAGGGGCCCAGCTGCCACCTGGGTCTGAATGGAGGCCCTTTCTCACTCCAACTGCAGGCCACCTGCCAGGCAGTGGGGGGAGGTCAGAGGGTCTGCTCGTGCCCCCCTGGCTTTGGGGGTGACGGCCTCAGCTGTTACGGAGACATCTTCCAGGTAAGAGGTGCTCAGACTCATTTTCTGTCTTCCCTGTGCTTGGCTAGGGAGGAGCCCTCTCCTGCACCTCAGGTCAGAAAGGGGTGCTGCTCAGGACCCGTGGTGGGAAGGGGCTTGAATTTGCCTTTGGTCTTGTGACCTCAGCCTTTTCCCTTCCCCTAGGAGCTGGAGGCAAATGCCCACTTCTCCGTCTTCTACCAGTGGTTCAAGGTAGGACAGGGCAGAATGCTGGGGTTGGGGACTCAAATCCAGGAGGCCTGCCTGGATGGAGGGGTGCCATATAACATCTCCAAGAGCAGGAGGTCGGGGGCAGGCCTGGAGCCTAGAGCAGGGGATCTGAAGATGGTGGCTGTCTTCGTCACTCCCACCCCGCTCCATGTGCATGCAGAGTGCCAGCATCACGCTTCCTGCCGACCGCCGGGTCACAGCCCTGGTGCCCTCTGAGGCTGCTGTCCGTCAGCTGAGCCCCAAGGACCAAGCTTTCTGGCTGCAGCCACGGATGCTGCCGAACCTGGTCAGGTGGGGCCACCATTGCCAGGCTGAAGGAGGGGCTTCCTGCAGGACCCAGCCCCTCCCCGACAAGTCCTCAGCCTGGCAGGCGCTTACCCATTGGGGTGGGCCCAGTACCAAAGGTCTCCGTAACTTACACTAACCTGATTCCATGTCCCTCCCAAACTGTGCCCCCTCAGGGCCCATCTTCTGCAGGGTGCCCTCTTCGAGAAGGAGCTGGCCCGGCTGGGTGGGCAGGAAGTGGCCACCCTGGACCCCACCACACACTGGGAGATTCGCAACATTAGTGGGGTATGTAGTGAACTCTGGGCCACAAAGGGGACCAGGTGGTGCATGGGAGGGAGCTCCAGTGGCTGCAGGCTCTCCCACACCAGGGATGAGATTGGGGTCCCCTCGCCCTGCCCAGAGCTGGGCTCAGAGGATGTGCTCAGGACACGTTGCTGATGGGTGCTGTCTCTGGGCCAAGAGTGACTGGCTGCTGGGGGCCATCTGTCCATCTGAGCTGCACTTGCGTACCCACCCCTCTCGTTACATGCCCTGTGGAGTCTGTGTGCTTAGCTGGTGAATCCCGAGTCTGACTCAGGATCAGAGTCGCCTCCTGGGAGGAGCTTTTGTGCAGGACCCAGCCCCTGGGCCACCCTGGGGACCACCTGTGGGTGCCTGTTGCCTGGCAGGCTCTCTGTTGGGGCTGCCCTACCTTTAAGGGTCTATCTGTGCCCACCTGTGGCTGAGCTCTGCTGCTGCCTTCCAGAGGGTCTGGGTACAGAATGCCAGCGTGGACGTGGCTGACCTCCTTGCCACCAATGGTGTCCTACACATCATCAGCCAGGTATGGCTGGAGGAGGGGGTGTGCAGGGAACCTTGCAGGCAGGCCATGAAGCAGTGACATGCTGACCAGGCCCCTGTGCTCTGTACCAGGTCTTACTGCCCCCTCGAGGGGATGTGCCTGGTGTGCAGGGGTTGCTGCAGCAGCTGGACTTGGTGCCTGCCTTCAGTCTCTTCCGGGACTTGCTGCAGGTAAGGAAGGCTGGCAAGAGGGGACATGCCTGCTCAGGGGCACTGTGCCCCAGGTCCAGAGGGAGCTGGCTGGCTCCCAGTGTCAAGACTCTGACCTCCACCCCATCCCTAGCACCATAGGTTGGTTCCTCAGATTGAGGCTGCCACTGCCTACACCATCTTCGTGCCCACCAACCACTCCCTGGAGGCCCAGGGCAACAGCAGCCGCCTGGTGAGGCCATGGAGATGGGGCAATGGCAGGGGGACAAAGGCACAGAGGGCAAGCCTCCCATCCCACCACGAAGGGACGCAGCAGGTGCAGCAGGCTGTCCAGGGCACTTGGTTATCCTGGAGTCCCCTGAGCTTTCTCTCTCCCTCCCAGGACGCAGACACAGTTCGGCACCACGTGATCCTGGGGGAGGCCCTTTCCATGGAAGCCCTGGGGAAGGGTGGACACCGCAACTCCCTCCTGGGCCCTGCCCATTGGATCGTCTTCTACAACCACAGTGGCCAGGTTTGGGGGGCAGGGAGCTGGGAGACCCTAGCCTGGGCTCCTACTCCTGAAGATCTCTTCCTTCCCTTTGGAGTTTCCTCAGCTGGGAGCCTCTAATCTCTGCTCCGGGGAGCCACCCGGCCCTGGAGTACCGCCTGACCTTACAGCCCCGCCTGGTGAGGGTGGTGGGAGGGTGGATTCAGCTTCCTTCTCTCTCCCCAGCCTGAGGTAAACCATGTGCCGCTGGAAGGCCCCGTGCTGGAAGCCCCCGGCCGCTCGCTGATCGGCCTGTCGGGGGTCCTGACAGTGGGCTCAAGCCGCTGCCTGCATAGCCATGCTGAGGCCCTGCGGGTGAGAGGCTGGGGCCAGGGGAGGGCTGGCAGGGGAGTTCAGAGCTGGGAGCTGCTGGCTGGCCTGACTGGAGGAGCACATGGTCAGTGTGTCCTGGAGGAAGGGCAGGGGTCCAGCCCTGGATTGCCTGATGCCCACCCGTTTTTGCCTAGGAGAAATGCGTAAACTGCACCAGGAAATTCCGCTGCACTCAGGGCTACCAGCTGCAGGTGAGACTGGCTTAGCGCAGCTCTGTCCCTGTGCTGCCTGCCGTCAACTCTCCCAGGGTGCCCAATCCCCTTACCTTCCAGCCCAGCTCTGCTTGGCCCAGGCTTCCAGGCACAGGGAACTGGGTGGCAGATGTCCCCATAGAGGCCTGGAGGGCTGGTCTCCTCTTCTTAGAAGGCTCCCTCAGACCTGCAGTCCGAGGCTTGGATTCTGTCGGCCCTCTCCCATCGGTCGGCCTGTCTTGGTCCCTCCCTGACCCTTCTGCTGTTCTCCTTATCTGCCTGATACCTGTAGTCCATCTGTCTGTCTCCCTGTTCACTGCCCTGCCCCTGCCCAAGTCACTGACTGACCCCTCCTGTCTGTCACCATTTCCAGGACATACCCAGGAAAAGCTGTGTCTACCGATCTGGCTTCTCTTTTGCCCGGGGCTGCTCTTACACATGTGCCAAAAAGATCCAGGTTTGCCCTGAAGCCCCCACCCCAAGCCTGTCCAGAGAGAGGGAGATGGGAGTGGTGGAGGGCCAGGGAGGAGCCCAGTTGGGATCTGAAGGGCAGAGGCTGGGCTGGGGCTAGGTTGAGGCCAGAACCCAGATGAAGGAGAGGGGAGAGTGGTTTGAAGTCAGAGGGTGAGTGTTTGTCCCTGTATCTGCTCCCCCAGGGAGCAGAGACAGGGAGAGAAAGAAAGGGCAGTCTGGAGCTGGCTCCATCAGCCAAAGCCCAGGGGCAGGAACTGGGCCTGCTCAGCGCCTCACTGTGGGATCTGGGTGCAGCCCTTCCCTACTTGAGCCTCAGTTTCCCCACCTTGCCTGAGGGAGGGTTTTAGGAGGCATCTCTGTGTCTCTCGGCTCTGACTTGCTCATCTCTGGGTCTGGGGTTCCAAGGGGCTTTGTTCCATGGCTCTCTGGTCCTGAGATACCCCCGTTCCCCTTCCCCCTGACATCCATACAGGGCCTCTCCCACCCTCTCTCCCACACCCCCTCCAACAGGTGCCAGACTGCTGTCCTGGCTTCTTTGGCACGCTGTGCGAGCCATGCCCAGGGGGCCTGGGGGGGGTGTGCTCAGGCCACGGGCAGTGCCAGGACAGGTTCCTGGGCAGCGGGGAGTGCCGCTGCCACGAGGGCTTCCACGGAACAGCCTGTGAGATGTGTGAGCTGGGCCGCTATGGACCCAACTGCACCGGAGGTAAGGACAGGAAAGGGTCAGGGTGGGTTCCTGGCAGCAGAGAACAGCCTGGAAACCCCAGCCAGGACAGGTTAGAGGCACTGGGTAACTCCTGTCCTCCTTCATCCCATTGCAGTGTGTGACTGTGCCCATGGGCTGTGCCAGGAGGGGCTGCAAGGGGACGGAAGCTGTGTCTGTAACGTGGGCTGGCAGGGCCTCCGCTGTGACCAGAGTGAGTGGGTCCCCAGGGGGAGGTGGCTACTGAGGAAGCAGTTCCTGGGTCCGAATGATCACTCATCCTCCTGCCCCCCAGAAATTGCCGGACCTCAGTGCCCTAGGAAGTGCGACCCCAATGCCAAGTGAGTGGGCCCAGTCTGGGGCAGGTGGGCAAGTGGCGGGGGCCCTGGGGGTCAAGGCACGGCTGGACAGGCATGGGCTGAGCCGCTGCCACCCCTCCCAGCTGCGTGCAGGACTCGGCCGGAGCCCCCACCTGTGCCTGCGCCGCAGGATACTCTGGCAGTGGCACCTTCTGCTCAGGTCCAGCCACATGGATACCCAGGGCCCTCCCTGAAGTTTTGGGGTGGCTGTCCCCACAGAGCCCCTTCACTCCCTCTAGGCCCAGCTGTTCTCGCTGTCCCATCTCGGGCCCCACCCTTCCCTCTGACTTTTTCCTTTCTCTCACACCCTCCTCTCCTGTCTCCCCGGCCCGTTTCTGCTCCTTACCACTCTCTGGGACCATCTCCTCTAGAGGTGGACCCCTGTGCCCATGGCCACGGGGGCTGCTCCCCCCATGCCAACTGTACCAAGGTGGCACCTGGGCAGCGGACATGCACCTGCCAGGATGGCTACACGGGTGACGGGGAGCTGTGCCACGGTGAGACTGGGCCCCCAACCTGGATTGTATGTGGGGCTAGGGGTCTGGCTTCAGCGATCCCAATCAGACTAGGAAGGGCTGAGGGGCATGGGGACGTGTGGGGACTGGGGGTGCTGAGAGAGGAGGGGAGGGACCTGAAGGTACAGAGGACAGATGAAGGGGGGGCTGTTGCTAAGGGCCACCCCCATCCCAGTGTCTCTTCCCTCAGAAATAAACAGCTGTCTCATTCACCACGGGGGCTGCCACATTCACGCCGAGTGCATCCCCACGGGCCCCCAGCAGGTCAGCATGGCAGGGGTGGACACGAGGGCCATGCCGTGCCCTCACAGGGTGGGGCCTCCCTTCAGGGCAGGCCTGGGGAGGGGGTGACCCTTTTACCCAGGGTGCTGGACAGCCATTG
Organism: Alouatta palliata; assembly: GCA_004027835.1. Classification (NCBI taxonomy): domain Eukaryota; kingdom Metazoa; phylum Chordata; class Mammalia; order Primates; family Atelidae; genus Alouatta; species Alouatta palliata. The sequence continues at coordinate 81,389 of PVKV010009067.1, forward strand.
GCTCCCAGCAGCCCCACTGATCAAAACTGGGGACAGGTCTCCTGCAGCTGCCTCGAGGGCTACAGTGGGGATGGCATCCGGACTTGCGACCTCCTGGACCCCTGCTCTAAGGTTGGGCCCCTAGTCCTGCCCTCCTTCACAGGGAGAGGGGACTGAGGCAGGAACCAGCCCTCCTCACTTCTAGCAGGGTCCTAAGAGCTTCTGCAGGGTGGGCCATCCTCCCCTTAAGCTTGAGTTTGATCATTGGAAAGAGGATGTGGGGGGCTGAGAAGGGGCCTTCATGCCTCTTTCACAGGGCTGGATGGAATAGGGAAGTCCCAGAAGCCACTGATAACTTCCTCTCCTGTCTCTGCCTCAGAACAATGGGGGCTGCAGCCCTTATGCCACGTGCAAAAGCACAGGTGATGGCCAGAGGACCTGCACCTGTGACACAGCTCACACCGTGGGGGACGGCCTCACCTGCCGTACCCGAGTCGGCCTGGTAATGATGCCCAAGTCAGACCCCTGATCTGATCTTGGCTGTGCCCCATGGGCCTCACCCATGGTCTTGGCAAAAACCTGATCCTGATCCTGGCCCTGACCATGACCCTGAGCCTGACCCCTGACTGTACCTGGGCCTGACCCCAGCTATGACCCATGAAACTAGCCCTGACCCCAACTCAGACCCCCCGGCTTTCCTTTCCTCATGTCTGCCTTGGCTAGACCTTGGGCCGCAGGTGCTGGGACAGGCACCAGGCCCTGAATGGGGGCCGCCCCAAATCTGAGCTGACCCTCGCCCCCCCCCCCAGGAGCTCCAGAAGGATAAGCATGCCTCATTCTTCAGCCTCCACCTCCTGGTGAGTGGCCAGCCTGGGCCTCTGTGACCTACAAGTCCCATCCCTCTTTGGGCCTCTGTTCCCACCTTGTCAGGGGGTTGGCCGGTTTGCTCTCTGAGTTCAAGTCCTCCCCAGGAGATCCATGGAGGCCTCAGGCTGCTCGCCTTCCATTCATGCCGTTGCCCCCTTCCACAGGAATACAAGGAGCTCAAGGGCGATGGGCCTTTCACCATCTTCGTGCCGCACGCCTATCTAATGAGCAACCTGTCGCAGGTACGCAGCCCCTAGAGCTAGGCTGGGCAGGGCTGGGCACTCTGGTGGCAGCCCTGCATAGGCTCGGGGGGCCAGTCAAGGACCGCACTCCCCTCGCAACTCTGCTCCAGGATGAGCTGGCCCGGATTCGTGCGCATCGCCTGCTGGTGTTTCGCTACCACGTGATTGGCTGCCGGCGGCTGCGGAGCGAAGACCTGCTGGAGCAGGGGTACGCCACGGCGCTCTCGGGGCACCCACTGCGCTTCAGCGAGAGGGAGGTGAGTCCGGGCCCTGGCCTGCCCTGTCCCACCCTGCTCCCCCAGCCCGCCCCGCCCCTGCAGGCCTGTGCCTGGCCCTGACGCGGTCAGACCTTCATCTCCCCCAGCCAGGGGGCGCCTCCGGGAGAGGGAGCTGAGTCCAGGCCGGGACCTCACCCACGATCTGTGCCTCGCCCACTATCGTGGGCCTGTCCAGCCCAGAGCCCTCGGGTGCTTCTGAGGACTGAGTCCCGCCCCCTGCCCTGACTCCGCCCTGGATCCCGCCCACCTCCAGTCCTGGTCTCGAACCCGGGACTGCCTGCACCCGAAGACTCGCCCAACCCAGGCTCCGCCCCACCTCAGGCCCCGGCAGCTTCCGAGCACCCCACCCATTGGCTTCATCAGCCCCGTGCCCCGCCCCCAGGGCAGCATATACCTCAATGACTTCGCGCGTGTGGTGAGCAGCGACCATGAGGCGGTGAACGGCATCCTGCACTTCATTGACCGTGTCCTGCTGCCCCCCGAGGCACTACACTGGGAGCCGGGTGATGCCCCGGTCCTGAGGGTATGACAGCCACAGGCCTAGGACCTGGAAGGCAGGCAGCTGGGGGCCTAGGATCCTCCCTTCCCGCCTGGCCTAGCTGTTTATCAGTGCCTTTCCCCAGAGAAACGTCACCGCCGCTGCCCAGGGCTTTGGTTACAAGATCGTCAGCAGCCTCCTGAAGGTACTGGTGGGCCTGTCATTGCGAGCACATATGCACATGTACACTTGTGCGAGTGCGTGTGCGTACCTGTGCCCCGGAGCCTGGGCAGACGCTCGTGCGAGTGCGTGTGCGTACCTGTGCCCCGGAGCCTGGGCAGACGCTCGTGCGAGTGCGTGTGCGTACCTGTGCCCCGGAGCCTGGGCAGACGCTCGTGCGAGTGCGTGTGCGTACCTGTGCCCCGGAGCCTGG
>PVKV010009068.1:0-83565 GCA_004027835.1 Alouatta palliata
TTTTTTATATATACTTTTTATTGCATTTTAGGTTTGGGGGTACATGTGAAGAACATGCAAGATTGTTACATAGGAACACACATGGCAGTGTGATTTGCTGCCTTCCTCCCCATCACCTATATCTGGTATTTCTCCCCATGCTATCCCTCCCCAACTCCCCACCCCCTGCTGTCCCTCCCCTTTTTCCCCTATTATTACAATTTTTTTTGAGACAGGGTCTCACTCTGTTACCCAGGCTGGAGTGCAGTGGTGCTATCTCAGCTCACTGCCACCTCTGCCTTCTGGGTTCAAACGATTCTTGGGTCTCAGCCTCCCAAGTAGCTGGGACTGTAGGTGCACATCACCACACCCAAATTAAATTTATTTTATTTTGAAACAGAGTCTCATTCAGTTACCCAGGCTGGAGTGCAGTGGCATGATAATAACTCACTGTAGGCCTACCCACCCACTTCAGCCTGTCAGGTAGCTGAGACAATAGGCACATGTCACTACGCCTGGCTAATTTTTTTTTTTTTTTTTTAATTTTTAGTGGAAATGGTATCTTGCTGCATTACACAGGCTGGTCTCGAACTTGAGCTCAAACAGTTCTCCCACCTTGGCCTCCCAAAGTACTAGGATTACAGCTATGAGCCACTGCCTCAGGCCTATTTAATGTCTTTTATAGCACTTATCAGTGTCAGCAATTATTTGTTTTGTATTTTTACTCATCACTAATGTTTTACATATCATAAATGTGTTTCATTTTTATAAAATTGTTTTTTTTCTCTTCTTAAAATGTAAGTTACTTGAATTACTACAGTTACTTTGTCTCCTGATATCATCTGTCTCCAAGGCCTAGAACAGTGGCATACAGAGTACAATCTGTACTACAGATGACCAATAAATACTGGATCACTGACAAAGACTTGATACCAAATTGTGCCCATTTTATATTGGGGCAAAATATTTTATACACACTCACATATGTTATATACATAATGTATATTTTAATATAAATACATATATACAGACTCATTCTTCAGAGTTTATCTTACTTTGAAATGAAATGTCTCAGTAGATTGGGACTAAAATGAAGAAAAATTTTACCAGCTTTGGGTTGAATTTGTGTAGATGTTTAAGATATTTGAAATTAGTAAGCACTCAAAGATAATGTCTTATATTTTCCTTTAACCAAAGGTACTGGTAAATCAATAAATGTATCAGATAAACTTAGTAAATATGAAATACTTTTAGCTTTTATTTAGTTAGCTATCTAGATATTAGCTTACTTAGTTAAGGTTGTATTTTATAGAACAAATATTCAGATTTATAAGCAGTTAAATAACTTTGGCATGAGAAAAAGGATATACATATCCCAAACATGTTCTCCAGTGGACAGATGTTCATGGTGTCAGAAATAAAGTTCCTCACCCTTTGTTCCATCATAGCTTGATACACAGAAGACGGCTCTTCTCTTATGCCAGTCCTGTACTATGGAAAACGACATCCAATAAATTATTGAACTTTGTGCACAGCATTCTATTAAGTGCTGTAAAGGACCCAAAGATGATAAGATATTCTAATTAAAATACTGGGATGTATTTTCTACTTACAATTTTAGAAATTATGCCTTTAAAGAGAGCGATTTGGTTCAAGGTTAGTCAGGTTCTTGATTTTTATAGTCCTTGAAATACCCTGTTTTCCCAAATTGGCTTCACCTGAAGATCAGCCAGTATTTGTTGTTTTTATTCATTTAAACCAACAATTAATTCTTTTTTTCTTTTCCTTCGTCTGTACCATCAATTTTTTGGTTTTCAGTGTTCCAGCAAGAACAACGTCATGCCTCAACTGGACCTGACTGACATTGTTAGCATCATTTTCAGTATAAGCTTCCTCCAGGCTAGAACTGCAGCAGCCAGCCCAGATGATGAGGGAGTGGGGGAAACCAGGGTGGGAGTGCAGCTAAACTGGATTGAGGCATTTTCCCCTGGAGCTAAGATATTCAATCACAAGAGAAAATTGTCATTTATTAAATATTTAATGGCAGCTATGGTGTTTAGATGCTAGTAATTTCTATTAAAATTTTCTTTTCCTTTGATAGAGTCGTTCTAATAAAGAAGATCCAGAACAGCTGAGATTAAAGCAGAAAGCCAAAGAGGTAAGACTTTCAAGTTACCATGCTTGTCTTTGTGTTTGAGGGAAGGTTGGCAGCTCTCTCCTGGCAATTAGGTCAGGGTTTATTTTGCTGTTGCATACCATTTGCAGAAGCCTTGGGGAAGGACAGGAACTGCTAAAGGCAAGGGCAGTACTTCAAATGAGGTCAATGTGCTCTCTTTTTAAAATTTATTTTCAAGGCTTAGGCCTGTCTCGAAATGGCTCTTTGTAAACTACAGTAGTATACTTGGAGGAATATAATGTGAGATTTTAAAAAAAGAAACTTTTGAGATTTAGCATCTGGGACTGTACAATAGGCTACATTTTTCCAGGGTAATTGTTCGTTTTGTAAATCTGATACTGCTTATAATTCTTTGGCTGGGAGGCGGTACTGGGATTTAGTTTTAAATGGAAAATGCCTCTGGCTTTTAATTTTCTGGGCCCAGCAGTTTTCTGTTCTGGAATGGAGCCCTTGTTTCACACAGTTCATGTTTAGCTGCAGGGGTTTTAGTTTATAGCTTAGACTGGTTAAGCTTTTACTCCCAGAGGCCTCTGCATAGCAACTGTAGAAATCAACAAATAAGTTCATTTTATGTCTGCAGCCTCCTCTCAGTAGCTGACTTTTTACATTTCCCAATATCCATTTCCTGACTTTTCTAGCCCCAGAGAAAAAAGCTCCACTAATTGGAGCTTATTTTAATTGAGCCTTAATATTGGATCTCACTGGAGTTGCCCCCAGAGCTGCTGAGAACAGAATGAAATGAAAGTACCTAAGGTTGAAGATGCAGTGTGTGTATGGGTGTGTGTGTGAAATTTTTCACTTGACCTACAGATTCTTTTCCCTCCTGAATAAATCATCAAACCTGTTCACATTTCTGATTAAGGATCTGACAGCAGACGATAATAAAGACAATTGAGGTGTGAGACGTGTGATATGGAGCTGAAGAAATTGGTTTCTATAGTTACTTCACTGATTCCATGCAAGTTTTAAGGATCTTTGTGCTAAATAAGAGTGATTTTCTGAGCAACCTTTTCCCTTAACTGTGCCTCTTGAACTATGAAATTTGTTGTTGCTCAACATTGTTGCAGTTGGCTCCTAGGTGCAGCAGCAGCAGGTTATTTATGAATGTTTTAAAGGCCCTTATTGTTTGGATTAATGTAGGAATTGAGGCAAAACAACTGGAAATCTAGTAAGATTCTTACAATCAATGTGGTGTGTTTTCATTAACATAGAGAAGGAAAATACATGAACTTTAGGTGGGATTTCAGAATTGGTACAGGGAACGTTGGAAAGGGAGAATACTTTAAAAAGTTGAAAGCAGAAATATTTTATTTTCGGCAACAAAATATTCCTCATACTAACGTCTTTCCAGTGGAAAATATATCTAAAAATATTAGTATGAGAACTGTACCTATAATTCTTTTTAAGCAAACCTGGCATGAGGATAGATTATTTAGGGATGGGCAACCTACTGTTTCTCTGAATCATGGGTATCCCACCTTGTTTTAATTAAGGACTGACTAGATGCTTATCTTCTAATTGCATTCCCTTTTTGGAAAATATGCAACAGAAAGCTTACCCTTTTAACCTTACCCTGCCTGTCCTCCTTCATAAACCTTCGTGAGCATCTGAATCTTAGATTAATTTTTCCTTCAGCTCTGTATGAGATGGTTTTGTTTTTGTTTGCATTTTATTTTAGTATGTTGTTTAATAATTCCCTAAGGGATGAATAGGTGGACATTTTTCAAAGAAAACTGTGAGAGGAAATGTACCCCCCCCCAAAAAAAAAGCCTCTTTTAATGAGAACAGGTGGTAGCAAACCTGTATTTTTCTCTTCCTTTGCACCTCCATTTATTTCTTTTTCCAAGCAAGGTTAAAGGAACTCAGTATAATTTCTTTCTGAAATATTTTGCAGGTTTTCTAGTTGCTTCCTATCATAAACCCTCTTTGATCAAAAAAAGGAATCAAATACATTGGCCCCTTTCCAAGAACAGAGCTGCTCTGTATTGCAAATGTTTGGTGAAATTCTAATATTGTCATTTTTTTGTCATCCTCCTGTCCCTTCTAATGGGCTCTAGTTCAGAATCAAGCACGCAGTTATAGTGTATTTTGTTTGATTGCATAAATATTGCCCATATCTTAATATAGAGTTGGATTGTTTGCTTAAATGGTAATCTGTGAGGTTAGCATTTGGGATGCAGTAATCACTGTCATGCTGGTATAAACTATGATGCTTTGGTTTGTGAATTTTTGGTATTTGGCTGTCTGAGAAGTTTTCTTTGTTCACTCATGAAATTTTTTTAGCATAGATGCCTTACGCGTGCTTGTTTTAGAACTGATTTGTTTTCCCTTTTGAGGTACCTACCTACCTACCTACCACGCTTGTCATAGAAAAGAATAAAAGATTACTGGCTGTATTATAAATGCAGATCTTCAAAGAACTGTTTAAAGAAGCTGTAGGCTTTATTTATGCTGAGAAATGTTTCAGCAATGGTATTTTTCATATGAATATTAAATCAATCTGAATCCCCTTCATTCATAATCTTATCCATATTTGCTTTCAACTGTTAAGGACTGGAATTTTTAGGCCAGGCATGGTGGCTCACAGCTGTAATCTTAGCACTTTGGGAGGCTGAGGTGGGTGGATCACCTGAGCTTAGGAATTCGAGAGCAGCCTGGGCAACATGGTGAAATCCTGTCTCTACCAAAAATACAAAAACTTAGCCGGGCATGGTGATGCACACCTGTAATCCCAGTTACTCAGGAGCCTGAGACACAAGAATTGCTTGACTCTGGGAGGCAGAGGTTGCAGTGAGCCGATATGGCACCACTGGACTCCAGCCTGGGTGATAAAGTGAGACTCTGTCTCAAAAAAAAAAAGAACTAGAATTTTTTTTTTTCTTTTGAGACAGAGTTTCGCTCTTGTGCTCAGGCTGGAGTGCAATGGCGCGATCCACAACTGCAACCCCCACCTCCCGGGTTCAAGCAATTCTCCTGCTTCAGCTTTACGAGTAGCTGGGATTATAGGCATGTGCCACCATGCCCGGCTAATTTTGTATTTTTAATAGAGACAGGGTTTCTCCATGTTGGTCAGGCTGGTCTTGAACTCCCAACCTCAGGTGATCTGCCCACCTCGGCCTCCCAAAGTGCTAGGATTACAGGCATGAGCCACTGCGCCCAGATCATTTCTCCGGTAGTTTTTCTTTTCTGTAATAAAGTTTTAGAGTCTGTTCCTCTTTGCATTCCAGATATAAGGACAATTGTGTTAAAATGGACAGGATTTTATAAAAGTGTCAAATAATTACTTTTCATTCTTCCTATCAACTTTTTTCAATTTTGTCATTCTCTTTTGGCACTTAAAAACAGTCTGCCTTTGGGTTGACCATTAGCCTAGTCTCACTCCATTGAGGAAGTTTCTGCTGCATAGTGTTCTTATTGACCTAACAGATTATCTGTCTATTTGAAAACCAGCTGATATGTCTGTGGATATTCCTGTAATTCATATGTTTTATTTTCAACTTAGGGCTGTCTTCTTTCCCTTTCTCTGTTGCCTGAAAAAAACATTATAAGCATCCTCTCTCTTTTTCTCGCTATTATAACTATATTTTCAATACTAGCCCTTTCAAATTCTAAAATTTTTAGAATTTTTCTAGATACTTTTCCTAAAATATAAGTACTGAGATTCTTGCATGTAACCATCTCTTTGTGAACTTTTTTTTTTTTTTTTGAGAAGGGTCTTGCTCTGTCACCCATGCTGGAGTGCAGTGGCGCGATCTCAGCTCACTGCAGCTTTGACCTCCTGGACTCAAGCAGTCCTCCTACCTCAGCCTACCAAGTAGCTGGGACCACTGGTACATGCTACCACACCCAGCTAATTTTTAAATTTTTTTGTAGAGATGGGGTCTTCCAGAGTTGCCCAGGCTAATCTTGATTTTGTGGCCTAAAGAGATCCTTCTGTCTCAATCTCCGTAAGTTCTCGGATTACAGACGTGAGCCACTGTACCCTGCTGAAAATTTTATTTTAAATAGATTACTAATTGCCAAACTCTGACTTCAGACAAGCAGGCATATCTTTGTTTAATGCAGCTGCAAACTTGTATGAAATGTGTGTTGTATGTCCTAGATTAAAATCTAGTGCTTGGTATTTTATTTTCTTAGCCCATCATCCAGAATTTTGTAGAGCTAGCTGTCAGACTTTGCAGTTCAAACATTTTGATTTAATTGTTATATATTTTGTGACCCTTACTTCCTTTTGGATTTCTTCTTTCTCCTTTGGGAAATGTGTGAGTTCAGTGCATCTGTGCAGAGGGTCAGACAAAGAATTCATTTACTTTCCTTTTAACAATTCCTAGCATTCCGCTTTGATTTGTTATCAGATAGCGGGGGGGAGAAAGGAATTCAAGACCTGTTGTATGTTCGCTTCACAGTGCAACCTGTAGGAACCAGGCAAAAGAATAAATACTAAATGATTAGAATGCAGATCGGATTAGAAACCATGTATCCTGAAGTTTTGGGGATTTTTGTTTATAGAAAATAATAGGTTATAAAAACTGTCAGTACAGTTCTTCATAAAACATTGTACAACAAATAAAATACTGAATCATAAGGCTCATTACGGATTAGAAAATATTTAGGTATGAGAACTGCACAGTATATTTTTAAAATGAAATTTGAAAATATATGAAGTCAATGAAAGGTGATAGTTAAGACAAACTATTAAATTAAATCAACTTGTATTTAAAATTCATGCAAGTTCTATATGGCCAAAACTCATGAAGTACTGGACAGGGACAAATGAACAAATGAAACCTGTCATTAACAGTACATTGTAGCAATCAAATTAATATACCAAGGGAAGACATTTGACAGGTTATAAAGAGCTTATATATGACAGCAGAGAAACAGATTGTACGATTTCAAAGCATTGATAGTCTAGGACAGTGGTTCTCAAACTTTGGCATGCATAAAATTATCTGGAGAGCTTGTTAAACTACAGATTGCTAGGTCCCACAACCAGAGTTTGTAATACTGTAGCACATCTAGGGTAGGACCTGCAAATGGGATTTCTAATAAATTACCAGATGTTGTTGCTATTGCTGCTGCTGCTCTGCAGGCCACACTGAGAACCATTGGTCTAGGACAAGAAAGAAGCAGTGCTTTGAAATTCATCCCTTTTATTTTCCCACTAACTAATTGGTCAGAGTACTGTGATTTGGGAACCTGAGATTTGGCCTCTTGAATGATCATAGTTCATTTATCATCCAGTTATCTTTCAGTAGGTTCTCCTGGAACCATGAAAGCTCCACTAGGTTGCCTTCATGGATATTTTTACAAGATAACTTTAATGGTAGTATTTCTTTACTGGTATACCTTAAATGGAAAAGAAAATATTAGAGATTCACAAGAAGATTGCATGCATACTTTATTTTGATGTGTAGGATCTGTGTGTTTTGAGTGACTTTTCTCTTGGTAGAAAAATGCCTATTTAAAAAAATACAGCATTGAACTGGAAGTAAAGTGTCTTAGATTCTAGAATCAGCCTGCCATTATCAAACGCTTGCTTTGGGGAAAGTTACTTTAATTCCTTGAACTTACCTCTGTTTCCTTGTATTTACAATGAATTTAATGATACCTGTTCTGCTTATAATACAAGATTGTCATAATTTAGGGGAAGGTGAGGCACAAAAGAAAAAATCAGCAGCTTAAAAACATTAACTGTAGGAACATTTTAGATAGATATTATCAAGCTCTTAGATTTAGATTTGAGAGACCATGAATATGTTATTTCTTTCCTTCCAGAGGACTGGAAAGAATTGAGAGGGTAAAAGAGTGTAAGGGTGACAACTGAAAAAAAAATGATTGTAATATAGAATAACTTGCACATTTATATTTTACACAGTTTATAAGTCAAATGTTACTGCTTTAAGTTAAAGAGAGGTGTCTAATTGAGATTATGAGGAATATAACATTTTTTCAGGAAGGTAGGGATGGATGAGTAGGGTTGTCCAGCAAGGCACCAGAGTTTACATATCAAATTCCAGGAATCTCAGATGTTCTGGACAGTGTCTTGGTATCATAATAACTTGCCTTAGTGGTTAGGAGGAAAAAACAGATTCTAAATTGTTTGATTTGGTGGAATGACTGCCTAATAATTGTATTTAAGGGCTTAAAAAAAGATCTTGTATTTCTGTTGTGGTATCCTTGAAGTTTAGATAAGGTGGAGTGGTGATTTTTCAAAAAAATTTGCAACTTGGCCGGGCATGGTGGCTCATGCCTATAATCCCAGCACTTGAAGGGTCGAAGGTGGGCCGATCATTAGGTTAAGAGATCTAGACCATCCTGGCCGACATGGTAAAACTCTGTCTCTACTAAAAATACAAAAATTAGCTGGGCATGGTGGTGCACACCTGTAGTCCCAGCTACTTGGGAGGCTGAGGCAGGAGAATTGCTTGAATCCAGGAGGCAGAGGTTGCAGTGAGCCAAGATCGTGCCTCTGCCCTGCAGCCTGGCAACAGAGTGAGACTCCGATTCAAAAGAAAAGAAAAAAAAAACTTGCATCTTGTTTTTTAGGTTCCTTTGGCTTAAGATTCAGCTGTTAAGATTTAGTCGTTTTTATTTTTATTTTTTCTGTTTGCTTTGTTTATTTTAGGATTTAACTTTGCATTACCTGGTAAACTTGATCTTTTTAGTAATGATTCAGATGTAATTATAAGCATTGTTAAGAATTTTAGAGTTAGATCCATGAAATTTTCCAAAGTATGTCTAATTTAATTTAAATTTTTACTATTTAAAACATTTCCATTGTTTGGTGTTAGGGTTTTATTGTTACCTTATGTATACTTAACTTTCATTGTGAAATCAACAGGATGTTATTCTTAGTTCTTTGTATCCTGAGTTCAAAACCTGGTGTGATATACTTTGTTTCTGTTATTTCTTTTGATTTTTTCAAACATTCCTATTTCGTGCTATGATTATTTTCATTGCTACCTAAGCATGAGAAAGAAACATATTTTTTGATTTCCCATATTGTTTGTGTCATAACTATCTAGATAAATTTGATTCTTTCTGTTAAATTGAACCCCTTTTCCTGTCCTGGCTGTTAACTAATATGAAACTTAGTTTATCCATTCTTCAACTAGCACCTCTGATTCTGCTTAATCTTTTGGTTTCTGTTCTCAATAATTTTTAGTTTTCCTTTTATTTTTGAAAATTATGTGCTTAGCATCAAGAAGTACTTCTATTGAACTTTACCTCTGAGAACTTGTGTGATCTTCAAGGTAATCTCTTAATGTTTTTTTGGGTCTTGGTTAAAGGCTGTACCACCATGAGTTGTACTTATAAATGAGATGAGTACTGAACACCAGGAATAAAATAATCTTCAATTACTGTTGCTTAGTTGCTCTCTAGGGCACTATCTTGAATTTTAGAGACTTCTACTTCCTATCAGAGAGACTGTGAAAAGAGAAATGAAGGCTTTTTTTCTGCCTTTTCCATTAGCCATAAAGGCAGTAGTAAGCATATTCTTAAAAGATAACCTGCCAAACCTGTTTGGTCTCTTTGGAACAAGGTGTCTGTTGCTGATGTTGGTGAGGAAGCAAGCTTACATTTTATTAAACAAAGACTAGTTGGGATATCATATAATAGAAACCAATTGTCAGAATTCTGGCTAAACCATCTTTAAAGAGTTCCAGTAAAGATGGAGAAAAAACACTTCATATTTTCTCTCCCACTGAATACAACTATAAAATCTGGACAGAATACATGGAACAGCTATTTGAGGACATTGAAAGGTAAATAGTAAACAGATTGGGAAAGAAGATAAAAGGAGATAAGAATTCAAATACTACTTGAACTGGTGGTGAGGTTGCTATCCTCCATTCCCTACCCCCGTTTTTTCCCACTGCTTAATTCTAGAACTGGATACAATCACAGAAGTGTGTGGAAAAGTGGGCCAAAGCCCCAGCTTTCTGGCCAGAAGGAGCTCCAGGGAACTAGAAATTACTGAGAAGATGACAGAGAGGGAGGAGCTCAGGAAAGCAACCCCAAGTGATTGTGTTAACTCCTAGACCTGCTCCTGAACTACACATTTGTCATATGTGGATCTTATTCTAATGAGCATACCAAAGCCTTTCAGAACTGGACCAACAAACCACCACCAGGTCCCAGATTGACCACTGGGGGATGCACATGTGGGGCAGATCCAGTTAGCATTGTGAAAGCTTTGAAAACGGAGCTGATGTTGTAGCCACAGACCACAGAAGTCACATTGGAATCTGTGGCTTGAACCTGTGTTGACTGCATGCTAAAACAAAGATATTCACATTCTCTGAAGGATTTCTAGAATACCCAGTTTTATAACGTAATACAGTTGACATAAGTTTGAACTGTACAGGTCCATTATATGTGGATTTTCTCCAACCACTTGTGGATGGAAAATACACTATTTGCAGGATGCGAAACCCACATATGTGAAGGGCTGACTTTTCATATACACGAATTCTGAAAGGCCGACTGAGAACTGAATATACATGGATTTTGGTGTACTTCGGCATCCTAGAATCAGTCCCCCGTGTATACCAAGGGACAACTGTATTCAAAATATTCAGGATACAATCCAAAATTACTTGACCTGAAGAACCAGGAATATCTCAACTCCCATGGGAAGAGACAATCAACAAATACCAGCCCCAAGATAACATAAATCTTGGAATTATCTGACAAACACTTTACTATAAAAAATGCTCCAAGAAGCAATTGTAAACACTCTTGAAATGATTGGAAAAGTAGAAACTTCCAGCAAAGGACCAGAAAATAAAATGGAAATTTATGAACTGAAAATGACAATAACCAAAATAAAACACATTCGGCTGAATGAGCTGGATAGCAGGATAAAATGACAGGAAAGAGTCAGTTATCCCAGTCAGTAAACCCAGGTTCAGCTCACATTATAATCAATCTCTGAAAACTATATAGATGTAGAAAATAAAAATCTTGAAAATAACCAGAGAAAAGGACACATGTCAATAGAAGAACAATAATTGCAATCACTAGATTTCTCATTAGAAAGCAAATAGGTGGCATCCCATCTGAATTTGAACAACTAAAAAAAAAAAAAAAAAAAAAAGAGAAAAAAAAAGAGAAAGCAAATAGAAAACTGTTTTTTCTTAAAGGAAAAAAACCTGTGGAGATCAGAAGAAAGTGGCAAAACATTTTTAAAAGGAACTGTCAACTTAGAATCCTATACCTCATGAAAATACCTTGCAGGAATGAAGGTGAAATAAAGACATTTTCTGGTGAAGAAAAAAGAAGAAAATTCATTTCCAACAAAGTTGCTGTAAGAGAATTAGGGAATTATTCAGAATGAAGTCAGATGATTACAAAGGGAAACTGAACTTCAGGAATGAAGAAAGCACAATAGAAATGGAAAACGTAATAGGCTCTTCTGCTTTTGAATTAAAGTATGTTTAATTGAAAGCAGATTTGAGGACTGACATTGGCAAGATGGATGACTAGAGATGCCTGGTGCTTGTCTCTTCCACAAAAAAGGATCAAGGCAATGAATAAACAGACAGAATTTGACTAGAATGTCAAAGAGAGTGCTAGAGTGCAGTGGGGGAATGGAGACACACACACCTGTGATGATTAGAAGTCCAGGAGGGCAGCATGAGGGCACCTAGCATCTGCAGTTCTGTCTTCCCCACCTGGATTGGATCTGGAGTCAAGAGAGACTTCCCATTGCAGGGAAAAGGCAATCAGAATAACCCAGCCAGCCCCCATTGTCACCACAAACATGTACAGTCCTTACTACAGGAGAATCCCTCAGTCCCCAAAAGCTCTGAACTCAGCTTAGACAGCTACCGCAAATTCACACAGTTGCATTGCCCCCAATTAGGAACACTAAGGTGTGCACTCCCAAGCTACCATCCACCCCGTGAGCCAATCTGCTGCACCACAGCACCATCTTGAGAACAGAGCCACTTCTGGAGTGTGCCCTTTTCAAGGAGTCAGGCACTGCACCTCTCCAGCACTGGGGCTCCATCTTCATTCTACCAAGCCCACACTTGTGGCTGAATGCCAGAACCCCAACAGCATGGAGCCTGGGCCCAGGATTGGCTGTGATGGTCCTGCATAGAAGAGAAGCCAACTCCTGCTGCCTTCACTTTCAGCTAGAAGAATAGTCTGGCAGTCCTACCCAAGGTGAACCTGTTCTTGAGCTGGCCAAACTGCTGCATGCCTGCCCCTTAGTGGGAGAGGTCTTCAAGCCTCTGAGCAGCTGACAGACTTTTGCACCAATGGTGTGGCTACGTGCCTGTGCTCAGGGCCTGAGAAACAGCCCTGCAATGTCTTACCTTCCGCAGATAAGCTGCTGGTCTGCCCAACAGCCCTGTGACCACAATCAAGGTCTGAAAAGCAGCTCCACTGGCAGCCAGACTCCAAGGCCAGCTTAACAACCATGAGCCCACATTTTGGGCCTGAGAGACTGAGCCATCCTAGCAGACATGCCTTCAGGCAAGTCAGGCAGCTGTGCGCCTGTGTTTTGGGCAACAGGCTACTCCTTGCAGACATGTCCTTGGGCCGACTGAGCAACCATGTGTATGGCCTCCCAGCCAGAATAAGAGCCCTGTAGCCCAAATCCAAGCCCAAGTTGGTGGACACAACATGTGTGTGTATATGCCTCTGACCCGAGAAACAGCCCAGTAAGTCCACACCCAGCAAAACTGCACCACCTCCACCACAAACTCAGCCCAGGCCACTGAGACATTTGCATATGTCACTAGTATGGATTACAGCTGAAGAAACTACACTACTGTGTCCACCTAGAACTCAACAAACTGATACCCCAATACCCATTCATATAAATAAATCTTTCTCTGTGAAACCTATTCCATAAAATTGGAAGAGGGACTTTTCTACCACATGAATGGAAATCGATATAGGGATACATCAAACATGAAAAACAACACATAAATATCAATGAAAAGGAACACAGTAATTTTCCAGTAAGAGAGGCTAATCAAGAAGTATATAAAATGCCAGAAAAAGAATTCAGAACAAAATCTTAAGCTCAGTGAGATATGGAATACCGATGGACATTCAGTGAAATCAGGAAAACAGTTCACAATTTGAATGGATAAATTTTTATTTTTAATTATCTTTCTTTGAGACAGAGTCTTGTTGTGTCACCCAAGCAAGAGTGCAGAGGCGTGGATCTCAGCTTACCTCTGCCTCCTGGGTTCAAGCAATTCCCTGTCTCAGCCTCCCAAGTAGCTAGGATTACAGGTGTCTGCCACAACACCTGGCTAATTTTTGTATTTTTAGTAGAGATGGGGTTTCACCATGTTGGGTAGACTGGTCTTGAACTCCTGACCTTGTGATCCACCTGCCTTGGCCTCCCAGAATGCTGGGATTACAGCATGAGTCACGGCACCCAGCCTTTATTTATCTGTTTTAGAGACAAGGTTTTACTTACTCTGTCACCCAGGCTAGAGTGAAGTATCTTGAGCATAGCTCACTGTAACTTTGAAGTTCTGGGTTCAAGCCATTCTCCCATCTCAGCCTCCTGAGTATCTGAGACTAGAAGCATGTGCCACCATGCCCAGCTAAGTCAATGAGAAATTTAATAAAGAGATAGATATCATAATAAAGAACCAAACAGAAATCCTACAGCCGTAGAATTCAATGAATGAAATAAAAAATACAATTGAGACCTTCAACAATCACTATACCAAGCAGAAGAAAGAATTTTTGAACTTGAAGAGGTTGAAGCAACACAGGCAAACCAAAAAGGAAGAATGAAGAATTATGGAAATTCACAAATTAAAAAATTCTTATTAGATTAACAGTGGATTTCTCAGCAGAAACTATACAGGCCTGGAGAGAATGGGATAATATATTCAAAGTACTGGAAAGGAAAATTAAAAAAAGAAAAAAAAAAGAAAGCCAGCCAACAATATTATACCTAGCAAAACTATCCTTCAAAAATGAGGGAGAAATAAAATGTCTGACAAACAATAAAAAAAAATAAGAGAATTCATCATCATTAGACTGGCCTTACAAGAAATACTCAAGTGAGTTTTACATTTGAAAGTGAAAAAATGATAACTACCATCATGAAAGGATGTGAAGCTATAAAATTCACTGGTAGAACCAATACACAAAAGAGAAATAGAAAGGAATCAAACCTTATCACTTCAAAAAATGACCCACCTATAAAAATAAACAATAACGGATGAAGGAAGAAACAATGGATATACAAAACAACCAGAAAAAGAATCAGTAAAATGACAGCAGTGTGTCCTCACTTATTAATAATAATCATTTGTGTAAACGTAGTGACTGTGGGAAATTTTTTCTTCTGCAGTCATACCTCACTACATACTAGTCCATCCATACTGGAGAGACACTTTACAAATGTAATAAGTGTGTCAGTGCCTTTAGTGAGCATTCAAGCATTACTAAATATCAGGAAATCCATAGGGGCAAGAAAAACCTTACAAATGTAATAAAAGTGGTAAGTCCTTGTCTTGGCAACTAAACTTCACCAGACATCAGATAATCCATATTGAAGAGAAACAAACTGCAATGAATGTGGCAAGATCATCAGTCAAAATTTACACCATGCACGACATCAGAGAACTTACACAACATCAGAGAAACTTTCCAAATGTGATGAGTGTGGCAAATCGATAATCATCTGTTCAAGCATTAATTACTTCAGGGCAGCCATACTAAAGAGAAATCCCATAACTGTAATATGTGTGGCAGTGGCTTCTTCCAGACCTCAAAACTCTAGACATTGATATACATGTCTTTGAAGCAACCAAATATACAATGTGTATGCTAAGACCTTGACCCAAGGATCAAACTGTTTAACAACAAAGGATTTTATTGAAAATAAATTCAACTTAATTTTAGATTCAGGGGTACACGTACAGGTTTGTAACATGATTACATTGCATGATGCTGAAGTTTGTGGTACAATTGATCCCAGCTCCTAGGCAGTGAGCATAGTACCTAGTAGTTAGTTTTTCAGTACTTTTTTTTCTGTCCCTTCTATACCCTTCCAAAAGTCCCCAGCGTCTGTTATTGCCATCTTGCCATCTCAAAGGATTCCTATTGACTACAAATGCAGTAAGTGCATACAACTTTTTGTTTAAAAAAAAAAAAAAAAATTCAGCAGTCTTCCTGTACACCATGAACTAGCTGAAAAAACAAAACCAAGAAGGCAAACCCAGTTAAAATTGCTGCTAAACAAACAAACAAACAAAACCACCTGGAAATAATTTAACCCAGGAGATGAAAGACCTGGGCAAGGAGAATTATAAAACACTAATGAAAGAAACTGAAGAAGATACAAGCAAATGTACAAACATCTCATGCTCATGGATCAGAAGAATTAACATTGTTAAAATGGCCGTGCTCCCCAAAGCAATGTACAGATTCAATGCAATCCCTATCAAAATACCAAGGTCATTGTTCACAGAAATAGGAAAAATTTGAAAATTCATATGGAACTGCAGAAGACCTCAAATAGCCAAAGCCATCCTGAGGAAAAAGAACAAAGCGGGAGGCATGACATTCTCAGACTTCAAAATATGCTACAAAACTGTAGTCACCGAAATAGCATACGACTGGCGTAAAAACAAACATAAACATAGATCAATGGAACAGCGTAGGGAATTCAGAAGTTAATTGAGGTGTCTACAGTCAACATATTTTTGACAAAAGTGCCAGGAACACACAACAGGCATGTTCTCTTCAAAAAATGGTGCTGAGAAAATGATGTCCATAGGCAGAAGAATAAATGTAGACCTCCACCTCCTACCTTATTCAAAAATCAAGTCAAAATGGTTCAAAGATCTAAGTGTACAACCTGAAACTATAAAACTACTGGAAGAAAACAGGAAATGCTTCAATACATGAGTCCAGGAAAATATTTTATGAATAAGACCCCAAAACCACAGGCAACAAAAGCGAAAATAAACAAATGGGATTATATTAAATGAAAAACTTTTGCATAGCAAAGGAAACAATCCACAGAGTGAAAAAAAATACGGAATGGGAGCAATTTGCAAACTATTCATCTGACAGTGGATTAATATCCAGAATAAACAAAGAACTCAAACATCTTAACAGCAAAAATCAGTCTGGTTAATGGATTGGCAAATGAGCCAAGTGCAATGGCTTATGCCTGTACTCTGAACACTTTAGAAGGAAGAGGTGAGAGGATCACTTGGGGCCAGGAGTTTGAGATCAGCCTGGGCAATATAGTGAGACCCCCATCTCTACAGAAAATTTAAAACTAAAGGTTAGCCAGGTATGGTGGCATAGGCCTGTAGTTCTAGCTACTTGGGAGGCTGGAGTAGGATGATCACTTGAGCCCAAGAGGTTGAGGCTGCTGTGAACCATGATCATGGCACTACATTCTATCCTGGGTAATAGAGTGATACCCTGTCTCTGGAAAAATAGAAATAAAAACAAATGGGCAAATGATCAGAATAGACATTTCTCAAAAGAAGACATAGAAACAGCTAACAGGTATAGGAAGAAATGGTCTATGTCATTAATCATCAGATAAATGAAAATTAAAACCTAGATATCATTAAAATTAAAACTAGATATCATTTGACCGCAGTGAAGATGGCTATTAACAAAAAGACAAAAAATGAGAACTGCTATTGAGGATTCAGAGAAAAGGGAATTCTTAAACACTGCCAGTGAGAATGTAAACTGGTATAGCTAGCCACTGGAGAATGGCACGGAGATTCCTCTTAAAACTGCAAATAGGCCAGGCGCGGTGGCTCACGCCTGTAATCCCAGCACTTTGGGAGGCCGAGGCGGGTGGATCACAAGGTCAAGATATCGAGACCATCCTGGTCAACATGGTGAAACCCCGTCTCTACTAAAAATACAAAAATTAGCCGGCATAGTGGCATGTGCCTGTAGTCCCAGCTACTCGGGAGGCTGAGGCAGGAGAATTGCTTGAACCCAGGAGGCGGAGGTTGCGGTGAGCCGAGATCGCGCCATTGCATTCCAGCCTGGGTAACAAGCGAAACTCCGTCTCAAAAAAAAAAAAAAAACTGCAAATAGAACTAACTACCAGATGATCCAGCAATCCCAGTACTGGGAAAGAAAAAGAAATCAGTATATCAAAGAGACATCTGTATCCCCATGTTCATTTCAGCACTATACGTATTAATAATTGTAAATATATGGAATCACTTCAGCACTATACATACTAATAATTGCCAATATATGTTCAACAACAGATGAATGGATAAAGAAAATGTGCTATAGATACACAGTAGAATGCTATTCAGCCATAAAAAAGAATGAAATCTTGTCATTTATGACAACATTGGATGGAACCTGGAGGACGTTATATTAAGTAAAATAAGCCAGGAAAAGAAAGTTAAACACTGTGTTTTCACTGGTCTGTGGAAGCTAAAACAAAATTGGTCTTATAGAAGTAAAAAGGAGAATAGAGAATAGTAGAGGATGGAAAGGGTCTGGCGGAAAGGGAGATAGGGAAAGATTTGTTAAAGGGTACAAAATTACAGCTAGATAGGAGAAATAAGTTCTATAGCACTGTAGAATGGCAATAGTTGATAACATATAGTTTCAAGTAGCTACAACGAGGCTAGTGAATGTTCTTAACATAAAGATATGATAAATATTTGAGATGACGGATATACTAATTACCCTCATCTGATCACTGTATATGTATTGCAGCATCACTAAGTCCCCATAAATATGTACGATTATGTGTTAGACTTCATAAAAATTGAATTAATATTTAGTAATCAACTATACTTTTAAATATATATGCAAATAAAGGTTTAATGAAATACACGTGACTTACGTAAAAAATGATTATTGGTGAAATTCATTAAGGATAAATTGAGATTTACCATATACATGGATTAGAAAAGTTAACACCAGAGATTTTCAGTGTATACATGTAGTATTTAAGACAACTACAGCAAAATGTGGAGGATAAAGAGCCATATATATGGCCAAGCTTTTTAATATTCCACTTGAAGTGGTAAAATTTTGAAGCTGAGTGGACTGAAAATTTATGTATATTATAATCCCTAGAATCACCACTAAAATTAATATAAAAACTTGAGAGATAATGAAAAATATAGTAGATAAAATATTAAAAAGTTCAAATAACTCTAAATAGAAAAAGGGAAACAAATGAAAAACAGGGAACAAACAGAAAACAAAATGATAGACCTAAATCTAATCATTAACTGTTACATGAAGTATAAATGGTTCAGCTATATCAATTAAAAGATAGAGACTATCAGAATGGATTAAAAATCTGTAATGGAACTATATCTTTATGCAGCTCAATTCACAGGTAATAATATAGATAAGCTAAAGTAACAAGATGGGAGAAAATGCTTATATTAGAAAAGAATGAAGGTTTCAAATCAATAATTTAAACTTCTTCCTTGAGAAACTGGAATAGGTAGAGCAATATAGATGCAAAGCAAGCAGAAGGAAGCACGTGTCTTTGAGTACTAATCAACGACTTTGGAAAAAAGTTCACGGAAGCTGATTCTTTGATCAGCGACATGACGACTTTAGTAAGACTGAGAAAGGAAAAAACAAATGACTAATATTGCTCTGCTGCCCAGGCTGGAATGCAGTGTTGAGATCTCAGCTCACTGCAATCTCTGCCTCCTGGGCTCATGGAATCTTACCCCCAGACCCCATCCTCCAGAGTTAGGATTCCATAAGCCCAGGAGGTGAAGGTTGCAGTAAGATGAGGTCACACCACTGCACTCCAGCTTAGACAACAGAGTGATACCCCTCTCCCCAAAAGCAAATATAACGAATAACTGTGCATAAGTTTGGCAAGTTAGATAGATTAAATGACCACTATCTTGAAAAGCACAAACTATCAAAACTTAGCCAAGATGATATAGTTCTGTAATCTTTTTAATTTTTTTTAGTTCTGTAATTATTAAACAAATTGAATTTGTAATTAAAACCCTCTGAGAGAGATATTGGTACAGATTTTTAGTAAATTCCAGCAAACATTTACAGAAAAATTAATACCACTTCTATACAGCCTCTTCCAGAAAATAGAAGAGATAGAAATACTTCCATTTCACTGGGTATAATGGCTCATGCCTGTAATCCTAGCACTTTGGGAGGCTGAGACAGGTGGATCACGAGGTCAAGAGATCGAGCCCATCCTGGCCAACATGGCGAAACCTTGTCTCTACTAAAAATATAAAAATTAGCTGGACATGGTGGCGTGTGCCTGTAGTCTCAGCTACTAGGGAGGCTAAGGCAGGGGAATTGCTTGAACCCAGGAGGCAGAGATTGCAGTCAGCTGAGATCGTGCCACTGCACTCCAGTCTGGCAACAGAGCAAAACTCCATCTCAAAAAAAAAAAAAAAAAAAAAAAAATACTTCCAGTTCATTTTATGAGGTCATTGTTGCCCTAATAGTTAAACCCACAAAGATGTTACAAAATGAGGAAAGTACAGGCTAATTAATATCTCTTATGAACATAGATATAAACATCCAAAACAAAATGTTAGCAAATCAAATCTAGTTTAGATTTGATATAAAAAGAATGTATTGATATTTGAACATGTAAAAGAATAATATATCATGACTATGTATATTATACTCCAGAAATGAAAAGATTCTTTAATATTTGAAAATCAGTCAGTATAATCTATGATATTAATAGTCTAAGAAAGAAACACCATGTGATCCTATCAATTAATTTAGAAATGTGTTTGACAAAATTTAAAATCCATTAATGATTAAAAACTCTCAGGAATCTAAGAATAGAAGATACTTCGTTGGCCAAGTGTGATGGCTCATGCCTGTAGTCCCAGCACTTTGGGAGGCCAAGATTGGTGGAAAGCTTGACACCAGGAGTTCAAGACCAGCCTGGGCAACATAGTGAGATTCCCATCTCTATTAAAGTAAGAAATTTTAAAAAGGAAGAGAATTCTTCAGGCTGATGAAGGATAGCTTTTAAAACCCTCCTGATATCATTGTTAGTGGTGACTGAATGCTTTCTTCCAATAATTAGGAAAAAGGCAAAGATACTTGCTTTTACCACTGTTATTCAGTGTTATAGTTTAGCTCCTTATCAGTACAATAAGGCAAGAAAGACAAATAGATTGGAGACATGGAAATAAAATAGCTTGTCCATTCTTTTAAGTGTGTCTTCCACAGAGTGAAAGTTTTAAATTTTGATGCAGTCCAATTTGACAGTTTTTTCTTTTATAGATATGCATTAATTAGGTGTCATGTTCAAGAACTCTTTGCTGGCTCCCAAGTCATGTTCTCCTGTTTTTTGTAAAACATTTTTATAGTTTTACATTTATATTTTGAGTTAATTTTTGTATGAGGTATGAGGTTTGGCCCCAGAATGATTTTTTAAAAAAACTTTTTGCACATAGATGTACAATTGTTCCAACAACATTTGATGTTTGTTTGTTTATTTGTTTGAGATAGAGTTTCACTGTGTTGCCCAAGTTGGAGTGCAGTGGCACAATCTCGGCTGAAAGCAGCCTCTGCCTCCTGGGTTCAAGCAGTTCTTCTGCATCAGCCTCCCAAGTAGCTGGGATTACAGGCATCCACCACCATGCCTGGCTACTTGTATTTTTAGTAGGGTTAGGGTTTTTTTACCATGTTAGCCAGGCTGGTCTCAAACTCCTGACCTCAAGTGATCCACCCACCTTGGACTCTCAAAATAGTGTGATTATGAGCATGAGCCGCAGTGCCCAGCCCCACAACATTTGTGTAAAAGACTATGCCAGACACTGAAGTGGTAAGAATATGCTTTAATCACCTCCTTCTTTTCCATAGAGGCTGGAAGATGGGGCCTTATCATTAGATATTAGATGGAACAAATAGTAAATTCTTCTGGCAATCTTGAGTTTTTTCAGTTAGTTAGGCTCTTTAAGGAGGTTAGGGTCATCCTAGGGTGGTGGCCTCGAACTGTTAAAAACTGTGTTAATGTTTTGTTGCAAGTCTTTTTAGGCCAAGGTTCAGGCCTAGTTGAAAAGAGGGCTCAGAAGTTTGGTCAAGGAGAGAATTTTTGTCATTTCTCGACTGCATTCCTTTCCAACCTGGCCAAAAATCAATTGGCTATATTTATATGCTTCTTATTTCTGGATTCTCTGTTTTGTTGCATTAGCCTGTGTGTCTGTCTCTTTGCCAGTATTATAGTATTTTGATGACTGTCGCCTTACAGGAAGTCTTAATATTGCATGCTATGATTCTTCCAATTTTGTCCTTCTTTAAAAATGGTTTTAGCTATATTCTAGTTAATTTTTCTTTCCATATAAACTTTAGAATCAACTTATCCATATCCACAACAAAATTTTATTAGAATTGTTTTAAGTCTGTAGATGAATTTGGAGAGAACTGAAATCTTTGTTGAGTCATACAAGCCTGGACACAGCATGTCTCTCCATTTATTTATTTATTTTTTATTTCTTTCATAGACATTTTGTAATTTATAGTGTAGAAATACCTGTGTGTGTTATATTTATATCTCAGCATTTCATTTGAGAGAGAGCAATTATAAATGACATTTAAAAATTTTAAGTTGGCCGAGTGTGGTGTCTCATGCCTGTAATCCCAGCACTTTGGGAGGTCGAGTTGGGCGAATCATGAGGTCAGGAGATCGAGACCATACTGGCCAATGTGGTGAAACCTCGTCTCTACTAAAATACAGAAAATTAGCCTGGCATTGTAGTGTGAGCCTGTAGTCCCAGCTACTCGGGAGGCTGAGGCAGGGGAATCGCTTGAACTGGGAAGCAGAGGTTGCAGTGAGCTGGGATCGTGCCATTGCACTCCAGCCTGGCAACGGAGCAAGACTCTGTCTCCAAATAAAATAAAATAAATTTCAGTTTCCAATTGTACGTTAGGGTATTTAGAAGTCACTTATTGCATGTGTCAACCTTGCATCTTGTCATATTGCTAAACTCACTTATCAGTTTCAGTAGGATTTTTAAATATATAGATAACTTGGGGTTTTCTGCATAAATAATCATATCATTTGCAATTCTGTTTCCACAGGCAAACCTCCAACTCAGTGGCTATTTTTATTGAACTGAGGTTACTTATTGTAGTCTTTATCCTTGATACATGCCAGATTTGCATTAATGTTCAAAACTTCCCCCTTTTGTGGTTAAAAGTGCCTGGTTTTTCTCTTTCCTGCTTGCCAAGATACATTGGTCTTGAGAAAGCTTGTTATAAATACAGGGCCAATGAAAACTGTGGTCAGTTTCCATTTTTGTTAGATTTTTGCAAAATTTTTCTAATATTTTGTGTGAGAGACTTCAGAAAACCAAAGTATAATTTGCAGAATAGGAGAAAATGTTATACCACACATAGGGGAATTTGAAGACAGTGGTCAGTTTAAAAACCTTTTATTTGGTGTGACTCTCTTGCAGATGCCATTTCTCTACAGGGAAGGACTTTAAAATATAGTTTGTTTGATTTGTACTGCAGGGTAGATTAACTAAAATCATTATTTTGTCACCTAGAAGTTCTGAATTGTGGCAGCATTAGACTCTAAAACTATATTTTATTAAAAAGGCCAGCAGCAACAAAAGGTATGTTATAACTTCTGAAAACACTTTTCTGACAATTTATTTATAAGTAAACACACAATTTAAAAGGATATCTTCCTGTAATTTGTGGAGCAAGTGGAAAATGGTTCTTAGTTCATTTTCTTTGATTAATTGTTGTCTTAGTTCATTTGGGCTGCTATAATGAAATAGACTGAATAGCTTATAAACAACAGAATTTTATTTTTCACAGTTATAGAGGCTAGGAAGTCCAAGATCAAGAGGCCAGCAAATTCAGTGTCTGGTTAGAGCCTGCTTCCTCATTATGTTCTCACCTGGTGGAAGGGGCAAGGGTTTCTCTTAAGTCTCTTTGTTTATTAATTTATTTTTTTAAGATGGAGTTTCGCTCTCATTGCCCAGGCTGGAGTGCAATGGCGCGATCTTGGCTCACCGCAACCTCTGCCTCCTGTGTTCAACTGATTCTCCTGCCTCAGCCTCCCAAGTATTTGGGATTACAGGCATGTGCCACCATGCCTGGCTGATTTTGTATTTTTAGTAGAGGTGGGGTTTCTCTATGTTGGTCAGGCTGGTCTCGAACTCCCAACCTCAGGTGATTGCCCACCTTAGCCTCCCAAAGTGCTGGGATTACAGGCATGAGCCACTGCTCCCGGCTTTAAGTCTCTTTTATAAGAGCACTGAGTTTTCACCCTCATGACTTAATTGCCTCCCAGAGGCCCCATCTCCTAATACCAGTCACCCTGGATGTTAGGATTTCAATATTAGAAGTTTGGAGGGATATAGACATTCAGAACATAGAAATTATTTTCTGCCTTACTAAAGATTCAGTTACCTATTCAGTTATTCATTGTCTTTCCCCTAATATTAAAATAATCTGAAGTTATCTTAAAGTAGAATTTATGTACTTGGTATCTCCTTAAGGCTATTTCACCACAAACTACTTTTTGTTTTCATCCTGCTCTATTTTTAAACATGTGTTAAAAAAATTTTTGGTTAGTGCTCTTTTGAAAGAATATTTACGTGTATAGGGTTTCTCAGCTGGTTACTTTCAGTTGACTATCTCGATCTTGTTTGAATATGTGACTGTCAACCACCTCCAGGTTCTTTCCTTTTTTCCTTCCATAGTATTAATATTAATAATAAGATTTTGATGGGAATTGAACATTATTCCTCTCTTCTGAAAAAGCTTAGGGATCTGTATAGTGTTCTATTTTGACTTTCTAACCTTGGTTGTTGTTGTTGTTGTTTTTAACAGAATACCTAATTTGACACTTAGTTGCCTTAATGAAATAATGCAATTTCTGCCTTCTAATAGGACATTGTTCATGCATACCCCTGTATAGTTTTGTCCACATATGAAAACATATGCCCTGTAGATTTGGGCATTCTTGATTTAATATGATGAAAGCTGTATGACAAAACAGTACTAAATCACTTTAGAATTTTGCCACTAAGATTATAGAGTAAATATAAGACTTTTAATTGCAAATGAGAAAGTGTGATGTACTGAAAAGATTTTTAATGAGAGCACTTTACTCCACATGCTGTTTCTACCACTTACTACTTGTATGGTGCCTTTTATAAAGTTGTCCTAACCTCTTAGAGCCTTACTGTCTCCATTAAAAAAAGGAGATTATGTGTAATTCTTATATTATAGCAATTACCTTTCAATATGGTTGTGAGAGTTACGAAAGTGCTTTGTAAATTATATGGCATAGTAGAACTATGTGCTATTATGTACAAAAACTCTTTGTTTTAAAGTAAATTTAATCTGAAATGGTTGTAGTTTGACCAATCTCTCTCCATCTTACTGTTCAAATTATTCTCCAGGCATTTCTTATCTGTGCTTATACTGGGGAGAAATTAAGCCTTTCTTCTTCTTTTCTGTACTTCTCCTTTACCTGAGTTCTGCCTCTTCCATATAGAGATGAAGAACTAGAGTTTGTTGGAGTAAAAGAATCAGAGAATGTGCCTTTGGCTGTTATGGGAATCTAATGTTTATTTTATATTGTAACTTTATTTGGTGAATACAGAAATAGGCTTAGCAATCAGTTTCTTTTTCCCTCTGAGCATGAATGTGTATAAACATTGATTTTTTTTTCCTTCCGTCTTCTAGTTACAGCAATTGGAACTTGCACAGATACAGCATAGAGATGCTAATCTCACAGCTCTTGCAGCTATTGGACCAAGGAAGAAGAGACCACTAGAATCTGGAAGTGAGGTATTGAAACAATGTTCATTATCTTATTTTTAATGTCAAGAAAGCAAGCCAAAAAGAAGCAAAGACTTAAAAATAGTTTACCCTGTTATGCATGTTGTTGCTGCCAGACACTTCTTAAAATTCGTCTTTGCCAGTTTTATAAAATCTTAATTTTTGCCAGGTTTTAAAGATGTGTATTACCTTGAACTTACTACTTATTTCATACTACTTGCTACTTATTTCATACTTTTTCTTTCCCCCATCTCCAGTCATACTGAGTCTTCCAGTATTTCATTTTTTTATTTCTGTACATTCTTTCTAGTGTTTTTATGCAATCCTGTTCTGTCTGTCTAAATCTGGCAAATCTTCTAAGACTGAGTCTGCCTTCTTATTTCTTCTATGAACCCTGACTATTCATTCCCATACCAGCTTCTGTTTTTCAGAGTACATGTGTTTTGCATGGCATTTATTGTTCCTTATATGAACATTTTCTCTTCTGTTAGATTATAAACTTTTTGAGCAAAGACTGTAATATTAGTCTTTTGTATTCCCCTTAGAATAGGCACATGTTTACTCAATAAATATCCTTAATTATTTGGATTAAGAAAGGATCTTACATCTTCGGAGTAATTATTTAAGATAATACTAGCCTTTTGGCTTTAGGAACAATCATCAGGGCTGAGACAGAGGTATGCTAAGAGCTCTGGCAGGGCATGGTAGCTCACACCTGTAATCCTAGCACTTTGTGAGGCCAAGGCGGGCAGATCACTTGAGGTCAGGAGTTCGAGACCAGCCTGGCCAACATGATGAAACACTGTCTCTACTGAAAATACAAAAATTAGCCGGGCATAATGGCAGATGCCTGTAGTTCCAGCTATTCAGGAGGCTGAGGCAGGAGAATCGCTTGAGCCTGAGAGGCAGAGGGTCAGTGAGCCGAGATTATACTATTGCACTCCATCCAGCCTGGGCAACAGATTGAGACTCCATCTCAAAAGAAAAAAAAAAGAGCTCCGAGATGAGGTCACTAATAAAAGAACTATAGCTCATCTTATTCTTCTCTATAGAATTTAAATCTTTTGGAAACAAGCTTCCAACCAGTGTTGATCCTGGACTTTGGTAGTTTCTAAATGAATGCCACTCACCTTAATAGATGAAAGATTTTAAAATTCTAGTTCTTTTTAATTTTAAAGGTAGTATATGAAATACCCCCTCTCCTGCCCAACCAGATGTAACTACTGTTAAGTTTTTCACATATCCTTCTGGGGATTTGTTATGAATATGGGCACATATCTGACATGTGTTCACAAATCTGCATGTGTGGTTTTGTTTTTAGTTAAATGTGATTAAACTATACTATTATTATGCCCTTGATCTCTTCCCCCTTTCCACAATCTACCTCATATAATTTACTTCCATACTCTTCAAGGGTGTATGGCATCACTGTATTTAAGTAAACCATAATTTATTCCACCAATACTCCAGTGGACATTTAGATTGTTTCCAGGTTTTTTCTTTTATTGCCTTAGAGAACATTTTTGTACTTACGTTGTTGTGTGCTTGTACAATGTAAGTACAGGCAAAATTCGAAGACATGGAATTCCTGATTTAAAGGGTATGAACATTAGGAAAAACTATATGAAAAAATTCAAACATATACAAAGATAGAGAGAACAGTATAATGAACTCTCCAGTGGTTGTGAACATTAAGAAAGGGCTTTGTAAATTGTGTAGCATAGTAGAACTCTGTCCTATATAATGTACAAAAACTGACTTTATTTTACAGTGATTTTCTTTATATCTGAAATGGTTGACTATAGCTGGACCAATCGCTCTCTAACTTACTGTTCAACTTATTCTTCAGGTATTTCTTATCTGTGCTTATACTGTTATATATAGCACCACCCTGCTATAGCAACCATCAATTTAATTTTATTTACTTACCTATTTTTTTACGTAGAGACAGGTCTTGCTCTGTCATCCAGGCTGGAGTAGCACAATCTTGGTTCACTGCAGCCTTGACTTCCTGGGCTCAAGCAATCCTGCCACCTCTTATCCACTCAAGTAGCTGAGCTATAGGCACATACCACCATGCCTGGCTAAATTTTTTTTTTTTTTTGTAAAGACAGGGTTTTCCCATGTTTCCCAGGTTGGTCTGGAACTCCTGAGCTCAAGCAATTCACCCACCTTGGCTTCCCAAAGTGCTAGGATCGCAGGTGTGAGCCACCTCGCCCAGACAGGACCATCAATATATGCTTTATCTTGTTTCATTTATATTTGCATCAACTTTCTTAAAATTTTCATCCTTCAGATTATTTTAAAGTCATTCCCATACTCAGTATTATTTAATACATAAATATTATTTGTTGCTCATGATTTTTGTTAACTATTTAAAAATTATCCTCTAAGTTGTATCAGTTTTTATATTCATTAGTATGCCTATCTCAGCACACTGGGAACTATCTTGGCATCTCATGGCTGGCTGAAAATGCGATTTTTAATAGAGTGTTTAAGTTATGAGTAAGTTCAGTGACTTTTCATGTATGAATAGGCATTTTCAATTTTTCTTTTCCCCGTGGAGTTACATTTTTCAATCCATTAAGGAAATAGAACAACCCATTTTCCCTGGCCCTGTTTTCTTTCAGTTTGGGCTTTATTCATCTATAAGTTTTTATTTTTCCTTTAAAAGAAAGCCTCAGTCTTTCATTTTTATTTTTGTCTTTTGAGTTTATAGTCTATTTAGAAAGCCGTTTCTTAATTAGAATTATGTGTTACTACTTTATCATTTCACTTTTTAAGTATAAATCTTTGATTCATAGTGAACTCAGGTGACCCGCTGCCTCAGCTTCCCAAAGTACTGGGATTACAGGTGTGAGCCACTATGCCTGGCTTATTATTTTATTTTTATTTCTTGACTTCTTTATTTACACTCACTTTATAAAGGAGAGTTATAGAATTATTAAAATCAGATCTCTTTGAATTGTAATATTTAGATTAGATTTGAGGAATAACTTCCTGACAGCGTTTAAACCAGCTTGAATTTACCTCCATGTATAATCTCTAACATGTTTTCCAGTGACAGCCTTTTATGAAATTTATATAAAAATATGGAATGCTTCATGAATTTGCTTGTTATCTTGCACAAGGGACATGCTAATCTTCTCTGTATCATTCCAGTTTTAGTATATGTGCTGCCAAAGTAAGCATGCCAGCATTCTTTAAGTCTCTCTAAAATGAAGTGGAAACTCCCTCGTAGAGTAATAAAAGGAGGTAGATTGCTCAGTCAACAAATGATTATTGACTTAGGGGGAAGGGAAAGGTTAATTTTATTCTCTTCCTTTTTGTTAATACATGGGATCTCCCATGTCTGCCATGCTTTAAGATAATACTGCTTAAAGCAAGCGATATAGATAGCTTTTTATTTGAGAGGAGGGGATGTTTAACTATGTTCACATTTAAAATGTCCAAATGTTATATAAGAGTATTTTTCCCCTGCAAGAAAAGAATAGAAGAATATTTAAAATAGCTTTTCCTTGTATATTCTTTCTCAAAATTTCCATGCATATATTAGGTTAAACCATATGAACTTGTAATTTTTTTTAGGTGAACAGTTGTTAAGTATTGGCAGTTTCAGATAGTTCAACCTAATACAATCATTATATATATATGTGCTTTTAAAATATATATGTAATAATTATAGTTTACCTTTATGAAGCAATTAGAATGTATTATCTTCATTAGTCCTCACAATTCCTCTGTAAGATCATACTCTTGTTTTCCTCAAATGGAAAAATTGTGGTATAGAGAGGATTCGTTGCTTACCTGAAGTTCTATAATTAGTAAGTAGAAGAACCAAGGCACACGTCCAAAGAAATGTGCGCTTTTAACTACTATAATGGGATCATCTTAAAAGCACTATTCTGTAACTTGTTGGACAATGTGTCTTGGACATTAATAGGATTCTCCAGAAGGGCATACCAGTAGGACATACATATATACGTGTATGTAAAGGGATATTAAAGATGGGAATTGACTCATATGATTATGGAAGCTGGGAAGTCTCACAATATGCCGTCTGCAACCTGGAGACCCAGGAAAGTTGGTGATACAATTCAGTCTGAATGTGAAGTCCTGAGAAACAGGTGAGCCAGTGGTGTGGTAAAACTCTCAGTCCAAGGCTGAAGGCCTGAGAATAAGGGTGGAGAATTAATTGGAGGTGGGCCACTGGTGTAAATATTGGAATGAGAACCTGGAACTCTGATGTCTGAAGGCAGAAGATGCATGTACAAGCTCTAGAAGAGAGAGTGAATTTGCCCTTTCTTTACCTTTTTGTTCTATCAAGGCCTGCAACTGATTGGATCATGCATCCTTACATTGGTAAAGGTGGTTCTTCTTTATTCAGTCTACTGATTCAAATGCTAATCTCTTCCCAAAACACACAGAAACAGTGTTTTACCACCTATCTGGGTAACCCTTAGCCCAGTCAAGTTGGCACATAATCAGTCTACTGATTCAAATGCGAATCTCTTCCTACAAACACACAGAAACAATGTTTTACCAGCTATCTGGGTAACCCTTAGCCCAGTCAAGTTCGCACAT
Source organism: Alouatta palliata (assembly GCA_004027835.1). Lineage (NCBI taxonomy): Eukaryota > Metazoa > Chordata > Mammalia > Primates > Atelidae > Alouatta > Alouatta palliata. Next base: position 29,510 of record PVKV010009068.1, read on the forward strand.
AAAATTAACCATCATAGACATTTTCCCATACTGGTACATAACTACTTGTAAACAAATGGAAATATTCTTAAATGTCTGTTACAAATAATGTATCCTGTATCTTCATGTCATCATTTATTTTACAGGATTGGTATATAGAAGTGGAACTTCTAGGTCCAAGGATATGTGCAAAATTTAGTAGATACTCATAATGCTTACCAAAAGCATTCTAAAAGTTTCCACTGCTAATGAGTGCCTATTTCCCCATTTTCTTGCTAGCAACAAATATGATCAATCATTTAAAAATGTTTGTCACTGCAATTTTTATTTATTGCATCTCTACCATTTCTTTGTGCCCTTTTCAAAGGTTGAAGTTCTGTTTTTACATGGAACCATGGTGTAGAAGTGTTGAGCAACCTTTAAAATACCCTATATGAGAAATACTTAAATTTTAAAATGTTTAAGTATTAAAATCATTTAGGGATAATTTTTTCATAACTTAGAAATGTGTACATTTTCAAATAGAGAACCAGGTTGAATTCTTATGGATATTTAAATGATCTTAAGTAGGTGTCATTTTCTTTACCATATTTGCTAGTTTTTATCATTTGAGGATGGGGTTAGATTATAATTGAAATACTAAGCCTGAAATTATTTTGGAAAACTCAAAGGCTTAATATCTTTTAGGGGACAAATAGTATTTCTCAAAGATAATTGTCTGTTTCTGGTTGCTGGTCCAGGTGATTCTTCACTCTGAAAAGGTGCATACGTAATTTAAATAAAAGTCTATTCACATGAAAGGCCCAGCTTTAACTTGCATTTCCTTAAGGGGCACAGGTAGCAGGTACTCTTTACCTCCATTCTCTTCCACCAGGCTACAGGGTACCACAGTTTTCTGAAGTGTTTCTTATTTATTCATTATAGCTGACTTATTAGATGTTTAAACAGATTTATTGTCATCTAACACTTTTTATAAATATGATACAGATTCAGTAGAATTTAGAGCATGCTGTTACTTTAGACAAAGTGGCTCTTTGTATTTTTTTTTCCTTTATATTCTGTTTTGTTCTCACTTCATGAAAAAATCTGTCTCACTATTCGTAAATGACCTAAATATAAATCTGAATTTTAGTTGTGTCTTTAAATTTTTCCAAAGATTTAAAAGTTGACTCTTTGTTGGCTGTCTTAATGTGAAATATGTTAAATTGCATATTATCGGCTTATCCTTTCTCTGCAAGTCCCACATAAATGAGAGAGACTGAAAACATATATTAACAAGAATAAAGAAGAAAGGAGAAAAATGGCGGTAAGGGTATTTAGTAGAATTTGAAAGTTGATTCAAACGAGTGACTAGAGGCATTCTTTCTGAGAAAAATAACTAGCCTGAGAGAGGAGAGAGGAAGCCTGAAATACTGATAGTCAGATACATTGCTTTTAAATAACAGATTGGCAAGGATCACCAGATATTTAAAGAAAAGCCTTTATGTGAAAGATAAAAGGGAGAATATGGAAGAAAAACAAGGCATGAAGCAGAAGGAAACTGAAAAAAGGGAAAAGAAAGGAAATGGAATATATTGCAACCATTACACTAGATTAGAAGGCTATTTGAAAGAAAAGCAGTTGGGGAAAATGAAATACTGCTTTGGAAATGTAAGGTGTAATGAAAGAAATAAGCAATGATAGAAGAGTTAGAAGTTAAAACTCAGGACTGCTCCAAAAAAGTTATTTTGTTTTTAAGACAAAGATGGTGTGCTGGACTTGTATTGTGTCAAACTAGGTAAGCTAGAAGTGTTTCCCAGATTTCTTTTTTCTTTTGCATTGTTAGCATGGGCCATGAAGCATTTTAACTTTGAAAGGTAAATGTGAAACTGCAGCCATATTCTGATGCTCAGAGGATCAGGGTGAGGACAGCAGATGCTATTCGCAACTCACAGGCATTGCCCAGCAGTTGGGCTCCTTAGCTCCTCTTCTCTTTTGGCCTCTCCGAACCCTGGGCCAGACCTACCACCAGCTGCAGAGTTACAGCTGAGCATGAACTGTTTAACTAGGTTAACAATTACCTATGGCCAAATCTCTGGTAAGACAATTTGTGTCGGCCCCTCTCCCTTCACAAAGAGAGACATGTTTGGATTTTAAAGGCAACATGTACCTCATTTAATCTGAAATGGGGATTGTCCCCCTTTCCATGACCCTTGCTCCACCTGATTGCCCTAATCAGGAGCTCCAAAGCTTACCCTCTTCTCTTACATTTAGTGTGTGGAATCTATCCTCCCACTTTGTCTTACTGTTTATTTTCGGTGGGCTTTTCACTGCTCTTCCCAGATCTCTTTCCTGTTATTGTCACTCTTACCTTTTACTCCTCAGACTGGTGATTTCTTTTAGCTCCTGCCTTCCTTTTTAATGTGAATTTTTAAATTTAAAATGTTTATATTCATCAAAATCAATATATGTATATTGTAGAAAATATAAAAAGAAATTACAGGTTATCTAAGGAAAATTTATTGCCAGTTGCTTTCCTCTCAAAGTTAACTAGTTTACATTCCTACCAGTGTTTTATGAAAGTGTTTATTAGTATCTCATCAATACTGGATATTGTGATTTTAAAAAATAATCCTTGATGGCTTTTGTTGTCTCTCAGTCTTTTGAATTGAATTGTTAATCTTCTTTCCATCCTTTATTTAGGAGTCGTAATAATACTTGTTGAGATGACATTTGTATTCATTCATGCATTCATTCATTCCTCCTCTGTTCACCCAGTGGTACTAAGTACAATGGCTAGGTCTCAGCTTGCTTGGAATTTAGTAGTCCAAAAAGTTAGCTTTCTTTATCATAACAGTGCTGGATCTATACTGCTATGGCCTTTTCTGCCTTAACACAAAACATGATTAGGGGTGTACAAGGAGCCCATAATGCACCTTATTAGCACAATGGTCATGATAGATACTTGTGGTTACACTGAAAATTAGCAGTCTATTATTAGCAAAATATTAAGCTCACAGAGCTGTCTCTGAACCTTTAATATTCCCATGTCTTTTCCTCAAGTATTTTTAGTGTCTCATTAAGTATTCTAGTCACTGTTCTTCCCAGGGCAAATTGTGTGTTGATGTTGTTTTATGTATAATACTTGAGGCTTTACATGGTATTTTTTTCTTTAAATCACTTTAATTATAGTTAGCCTAATCATGAACTTACGCTGAGAAAGTTTTTTTTAAAGGCTGTCCAGCATTAAGACAATTTCTATGAGTTTTCAGGCTCCCAGGAAGCAGTTTTTGAAACACTCTGCCTGCTTTTTCTGTAATTTAGACTACTGTTACTCTCCTTAAGTTGTACTATTCTCACATGACCAGTTATATTGTTATTATTCCATAATGTTGTACCTGTTTCTTTCTGCCTCTTATGCAGCTGTTTGGTATACACTTCAGTGACTATGAGAAGCACGAATTGCCTGTTACATAAGATTACTATAATACGTATCAGTCAGGTCTTAAAGCATTTTCCAAAGTGATAGACGAGTGCTAATTAACAACAAACCAATGTTTATGGGAAAAGTGGTTGGTAACTCTATTAACTTTCCATAGTATAAATGACAGTTAATTTCTCTGTGAAATTTGTCCCAGTTGGATGTTCAGATTTTCAATTAATGTTACCCACAATACCAAGTTTACATGAAAAACAATGAATCTGCCTTAGGTATACCTTATAATGGTATTTAGTGTACTATTTGTGTATGCATTTTTGTATACATGCTATTTGTATTTAGCTCCTATTTGTGTACGCATTTTTCTCAAGAATTCCATGGAATATTGAGTAGGAGAGTAAACATAGGTTGATTTTGAAGTGTTTATTTGAACTTGTTTTGGCTTATCAATGATATGCCAACTTTTTTTTTCATTGAGATTTAATTTATGTGCAATAAATTCACTTTGATAAAGTGCACAATCCAGCTCTTTTTAGTATATTCAGAAGACTGTGTAGTCATCCCCACTGTTTAAACCCAGAACATTTTCATTACCCTACAAAGAAATAGCTTGTTTCATTAGCCATTAGCACATAATGGAATCATATAACATGTGGCCTCTTATGTCTGGCTGCTTTCACTTATCATAATGTTTTCATGGCCTGCCTGTGTTGTAGCATGTATCAGTACTTCATTCTTGTTTTTGATTGAATAATATTCCATTGTAGGAATATGCATTTTGTTTATCCATTCATCAGTTGATGGACATTTGGTTGTTTATACTTTTGGCTATTATGAGTAATGCTGCTATGTACATTCATGTACAACTTCTTAGATGGTAATATATTTTCATTTCTCTTGAGTGTTTCCTTAAGAGTAGAATGTCTGGGTCATATAGTGACTATGTTTGATGTTTTGGAGAACTGTCAAACTACTTTCCATAGCAACTACATGATTTGACTTTCCCATCTACAATGTACAAGGGTTCCACTTTCCCCACATCCTTGCCAACATTTGTTATTGTCTTTTTAAAAATTTTATTACAGCCATTCTAATGTGTGTAGAGTAGTATCTCATTGTGGTTTTGCTTTGCATTTTCCTGAAGACTAATGATGTTGAGCAACTTTTCGTGTGCTTGTAGACCATTTGTACATTGGCTTTCTAGAAATAAGTTCAATTTACTATTTTTTCTTCGGTTGCTTGTGTTAGTTGTAATATCCAAAAATACCATTAATTACTTAACCCAGTGTCACAATGATTTATACCTATGTTTTCTTCTAGGAGTTTTATAGTTTTAGCTCTTATATTTACATCTTTGATCCATTTTGAGTTAATTTTTGTATATTGTATGAGGTAGGGGCCCAAATTCTTCTTTTGCATGTAGGTATCCAGTTGTCCAGGCATCAGTTTTTGAAAACATTGTTTCCCTGTTGCATGATATCAACAGCCTTGTCAAAACTCAGTTGATGATAGATATATAGAATTATTTGTAGAGTCTCAATTCTATTTCATCAATCTGTGTATCTGTCTTTATGCCAGCACCACACTGTCTTCTTGATTACCATAGCTTTGTAGTAAGTTTTTAAATTGGGAAGTGTGTATCTTCCAACATGGCTATTTTTTTTTTCAAGATCATTTTGACTATTATGGGTCCTTTACGTTTTCATGTGTATTTTAGGATCAGCTTGTTAATTTCAACCAAAACAAGGTAGCTGGTATTTTGACAGGAATTGCATTGAGTATATATAGACAAATTTGGATAGTATTGCCAACTCAGCAATATTAGTCTTTTCATTGATAATTCCTGTTTCTTTAAACAATGTTTATAGTTTTCAGTGTACAAGCCTTGTACCACTAGTTAAGTTTTTCCTAAGTATTTTATTCGTTTTGATGCTGTTGTACATAGCATTGGTTTCTTAATTTTATTTTTGGACTGTGCATTGTCAGTGTATAGAACTACTATGTAGTTTGTACATTGATTTTTTTTTTTTTATCTTGCAGCCTTGCTGAACTCATTTATTATTTCTAATAGTTTTTTTGTGAGTTTCTTGGGATTTTCTATATACAAGATCATGTCATCTGCAAATAGTGATAGTTGTATTTCTTTCATTTCTGGATGCCTTGTTACTTCATTTTCTTGCTTAATTGTCCTGGCTACAACCTCCAGTACAAGTTGAATAGAAATGATGGAGCAGATATCCTTCTTTATTTCAGAATTTAGGGGAAGAGAGTTCAGTCTTTCACCAGTAAGTATGATGTTAACTGTAGGTTTCTCATAGATGCTTCTTTTTTTAAGGTTTTGGAGGTTTCCTTTCTATATTTCTGGTTTGTTTAATCTTTTTATCATGAAAGAATGTTAGGTTTTGTCAGATGCTTTTTCTGCCTCTTGTGAGATGATCGTGCATTTTTTTTTCTCCTTTATCTAAAGAAGGTATATTTTATTGATTGGTTTTTATGTATTGAACCCACCTTGTATTCCTGGGATAAATCCCACCTAGTTATTGATGTGTAGTACTTTTTATACACTGTTAGTTTCTGTTTGCTAGTATTTCATTGAAGATTTTTGCATCCATATTCATAAGGAATATTGGTCTGTAGTGGGGTTTTCATGATGTCTTTATCTCATCTTGGTATCAGGGTAATCCATTTTTGGAGAATGAATTAGAAAGTGTTCCCTCCTCTCCTACTTTTTGAAGAGTTTGTGAAGTATTGGTGTTAATTCTTTAAATGTTTGATAGATTTCAATAGTGAAGCCATCTGGGTCCTGTGCTTTTCTTTGGGAAAACTTTATTGATTATTAATTCAATCTCTTACTTCTTCTAGGATCCTGTGCCAGTTTAATTCATCTTTTACTTTTTAGCACTAGACGTGTATGTGATCTTGTATCCTTTTTTATTCTTCGTTCTTCCCCTCAGTGTCCCTTCTTGACTTTGCATGTATGAGTAGATGCTAGAAGCCTAGCAAATCTTGGCATTAAATGGTTATGTTATGTTTTGATTGCAACATGAAAGGCAAGTTTGGATATTAAAACCATAAAGTAGATTAATTATCTGCTTGCTTTAGCTTTGAATATGTTATTCAAGGAGATTTAGTTGTTTGCTACTATTCTTCTGGCACAAAGAACACCAGGGGAATACCCTAGTATTTTGTTGCTTTATTGTTTTAACCCAGTATTATACGTAAATGGGCCATTCACAGGGTTTGTTCATGACAGGTCATCTTCTGGAGTTATTACTCCTCTTAGTAGTTTGCTAATGTTATTTCTTGTGTGTTTGTTGCTGTTGACAGTGCTTTCAGTGGTTGTATCTGGCTTCCCCAATTAGGGATGTCATCCAAATCAGTTATTCTTCATCCTTCCAAACTAGTATTACATATAGCAAATAAAAGCATATACATTTGTCCTTGGAGGTTAAGTAAGTAAAGGTAATTGATAGTGAAATTATTAGTTCTGGAAATAAAATTATAAGATAAAGTCTGGTAATTAGATTTTTTTGTTTTTAATGCTGCTTACATGTGCTTTTGACCATTAACTTATAGACTGTTCTCAGCTGTTGTGTGTTGACAAAATGATTCAGTGAAGGGTGGGGTGAGTTGTATGCTACTGGCATTTGGTGGCTTGAGGCCAGCAATGCTAAACATTGCACAGTATGAGGGGGCAAATCCACTTAATTTAGCTTACCCAGAATTCTAAAAACATCTCCATTGAGGAACACTGATACATAAATTTCTTAAGCATTTCAGTAATATTTATAATATTGAATTACCATATTCTAGGATTTTACAGTATCTTCCAGGTAACTTTTAATTTATAAACATCTTTTCACGTAAGTATTGGAGAAAACCTTTCTTTGTCTATATTCTCTGTAGTTTCATAATGTTTGTGGATGTAGAATTCCAGCCTGACAAACTTCTCATACTTCTGTACCAGAGTACACCAGATCATAGGAAAGAGTAACCATGTTCCTTTTGAGGAGGTCTTCAGGAAGCGTTGACTTTGAAATCTCAACTTTAAGTTAAAAATTCAAATTAACTTTGCATTTGCTTTTCAGCTCCAGGTATAATTTATATACAATAGAATGTATTGGTTTTAATTGTAACCACTACCCCACATCAAGATATAAAACATTTCTATGACCCCCAGAAAGTTCTATCATGCCTTTTACCATCTCCAACCCCCTCTGCAATTACTGATCTAATTTCTGTTACCATAGCTTAATCTTGCCTGTTTCAGAACTTTGTAGAATCGAAACCATAATTTACTTGTTTCTGAATTATTTCACTCATAATGTTTTTGAGATTTATTCACATTATACATATCAGTAGCACATTCTTTTTTAGTGCTGAGTCGTCTTCTGTTGTATAGATACTCCATAATTTGTTTATGCAGTGTTACTGGCTCTTCTCAATATTTGGCTAGTATGGATAAAGCTGCTTTATCCGTATAAAGTTTCATCCTTGTAAAAGTCATTTTGTGGCCTATGGTTTCATTCCTCTTTGATAAATACTTAGGAGTAGTATTGTTGGATCATAGGACAGGTGTATATTCATTCTTAAGAGACTCTAAACTGTTTTTGAGCTGGTTGTACCATTTCACACTCCCTTTAGCAGTGTACTTTTATTTTCATAGCGGTGCCTTTGGAGAAGCAGAAGGTTTTAATTTTGATGAAGTCCAGTTTATCATTGTTTTCTTTTATGATTAGTACTTGCTGTATCCTAAAAAAATCTTTGTATACCCCATGTTACTAAGATTTGTCCTGTGTTTTCATAGAAGCTTTATAGCTTTAACTTTTTTTATATAGGTATTTGATCTATCTTGATTTCATATTTGTGTCTGGTGTGAAGTGGGGGTTGAAAGTTTATTTTTTCACATACAGGTGTCCTGTTACTCTATCCCATTTATTAAAAAAGGCTTTCCCCATTGCATCACCTTAGATCGATGTTGAAAATCAATTAACTATATATGTGGACATATCTATACACATACTCTATTCTGTTTGTTAATTTTTCTCTATTTATGCTGTGCTATAATCTCTCTTGATTACCGTAACAGTTCAGAAATCAGATAGTGTGAGTGCTCCAGCTTTGTCCTTTTTCAAGGTCTTTGTATCTTTATATGAATTTTAGAATCATCTTGTCATTCGTTCATAAATGCCAAGGTATTCTTTGTTAGGATGGCATTGAATCTGTAGATTAATTTGCAGAGAATTTACGTCTTAAGAATATTGAGGTTTCCAATATTATTTCATTTACTTCTGTCATCTTTATCTGCAATGTTTTAGTTTTTTATGTACAAGTCTTTGACATCTTTTATCCATTTATATATAGGTATAATATTTAATGCTATCGAAAATAGTATTTTAAAATTATATGCTTTCCAGTTGTTTGTTGCTAGCATCTCAAAGTAAAATTGATTTTGACATAGATCTTGTATCCTCCATTCTACTAAATTCACTTAATTGTTTGAGATTTTTTTAGTATAAATTTCTTAGGATTTACTAAGCAAATCATGCTATCTATAAATAAAAATAAGAGTGCTCCTTCCTTTCCAATCTTTATGCTTTTTGTTTTCTTTTCTTGCCATAGAGCATTGGCTAACATCCCCATTACTATGTTTAATAGAAGTGGTGAGAGCAGACATCTATGCCTTATTCCTGATCTTAGAGGGAAAACATTCAGTATTTTACTGTTAATTTGATATTAGCTGTAGATTTTTCACAGAGGAAATTTCTTTTCTTCAGAGCTGACTGAAAGCTTTTATCATAGTTGGCATTGAATATTGTCGAGGCTTATCCAAATTTATTTGATTATTTAATTTTCATATGAGTTTTCTTTTAGTTTTAAATTAAATTCTCATTTTTTCTTTAATTCTTTTAATTTATTCTCTTACATTGATATTTCAGTTTTAACTTTTTTTTGTTTTTGAGATGGAGTCTCACTTTTGTCACCTAGGCTGGAGTGCACTGTCTCAGTCTTGGCTCCCTGCAACCTCCATCTCCCTGGTTCAAGCAATTCTCGTGCCTCAGCCTCTCGAGTAGCTAGGATTACAGGCAGGCACCGCCACACCCAGCTAATTTTTGTATTTTTAGTAGAGGCGGGGTTTCACCACATTGGCCAGGCTGGTCTTGAATTTTCTGACCTCAGATGATCCACTCACCCTGGCCTCCCAAAGATTACAGGCCTGAGCCACAGTGCCCAGACAATTTTAACTTTTTGATCCTGGAATAAATCCCACATGGTCATAATTTACAATTGAGTTTACATGTTACTAGATTCAGTTTGCTATTCATTTAATCTGTTGAGGATTTTTGCATCTATGTTCATGAATAATATTGATCTGTAATTTTCTTTTGTTGTAATGTCCTTGTTAGCTTGCTTTGAAGTGTGTTCATAAAATGTGCTGGGAAGTATACCTTATTCCTGCCATTTTTGTTTGAAAAAGTTTGTGTAGAAGTGGAGTTACTTTTTCTTTAAATGTGTGATAGAATTTATCAGTGAAGCCATCTGGACCAGGAATTTTCTAGGTTGGGAAAACTCAATATTGGATTTTCTTTCTTTTGGTATTAACTTTTGAAAATTGTGTTTTTTGAATAATTGTTACATTCATCTAAGTTGCTGGAATTGTTTACATGAAATGATTAACCATGTCTCCTTTTAATGTCTGTAGCGACGGTATCCTTTCTTTCGTTTCTGATGTTGATAATTGTGTTTTTTCCCTTTTTCTGGATCACTCTAGATAAGGATTTACAAATGTTATGAATCCTTTCTTAATACTAACAGCTTTAATTTTTTCAAAAAATTTGTTTTTTTATTGTATTGATTTTCACTCCTCTTATTTCTGTTATTTTCCTTTCTTCTGTTTATATGGAGTTCTTTTTCTAGCATCTTAAGGTGAAAGCCTGAGTAATTGACCTTACACCCTTCTTTTCTACATTTAAAGCTATACAGTTCCATTAGTTTTCTACTTTAGCCTCACGCCTACAAACTTAGATATGTTGTATTTTTATTATCAACTTTGAAAATATTTCCTGATTTCCCTCTTGATATCTTTTTTGACCTACAGATTATTTAGAGGTGTGTTGTTTAATTTCCAAATGTTTGGTGTTTTCATTGTGGTCAGAGAACATAGTCTGATTTCAGTCCTTTTAAATTTACTAAGACTTGGCCTTGCATGGTTTATCTTGATGAATACTGACTGTCTTTCTCATGAATTGCCTTCTTTTGTCACTGGGAATTGATCTTCATTTCTAGTAATATTCCTTGTCTTGAAGTCTTCTTTGTTTTTTCAAAGTTTTATTTTAGTCCTTTGCTTGATACTGTTATTGCCATGTCAGCTTTCTTATCCTTAGTATTTACATGGTTTATCTTTCTCCTTTGGTTTACTTCCACCTTATGTGTGTCTTTATTTAAACCAGGTCGTTTATGAATAACGTATGATTGAGTTTTGATTTTTTTTTTTTTTACACAGAATGGAAATTCATTTGGAGTATTTGGTTCAATATTTAATGTAAATACTGCCATGACTGGATTTAAGTCTATCATCTTGCTATTCGTTTTTAATATTCATTTTCCCATTTTTTCTCCTTTCCACCATCTTTTGAGCTAATCAGCCAGTATTTTAGTATTCTATACTATATCATCTGTTGCCTTTTTAGTTATAGTTTTATATATGCTTACTTATTTTTTGAGAAAGAGTCTTGGTCTTTCACCCAGGCTGGAGTGCGGTGGCACAATCATTGATCATTACAGCCTTGATCTCCCAGGTTCAAGCCATCCTCCCACCTCAGCCTCTGGAATAACTGGGAACACAGGCACACACCACCACACCTGGCTAATTTTTTAATTTTTAGTAGAGATGGGGTTCTACCATGTTGCCCAGGCTGGTCTTGAATTCCTGGGATCAAGTGATCCACCTGCCTATGTTGCCCAGGCTGGTCTTGAACTCCTGGGATCAAGTGACCCACCTGCCTTGGCCTCCCAAAGTGCTAGAGTTACAGGTGTGAGCCACTGTGTCTGGCCCTTTTTTTTTTGTTAATGATTGCTGTGACTCTGTTCAAAGGTACAATGTGTGTCCTTAACTGACTACACTTGTTTTTTAATTAATACCACTTCACATAGAGTGGAAGAGTCTTTTAAAACCAAGTAATTTGCCTGGGGGTGGTGACTCACACCTGTAATCTTTCCTGTGGGAGGCTGAGGCGGGCAGATCACCTGAGGTCAGGAGTTCAAGACCAGCCTGACCAACCTGGAGAAACCCCATCTCTTCTAAAAATACAAAATTAGCCAGGCGTGGTGGTGCATGCCTGTAATCCCAGCTACTCGGGAGACTGAGGCAGGAGAACGTTTGAACCCGGGAGGCGGAGGTTGCCGTGAGCTGAGATTGCACCATTGCACTCCAGCCTGGGCAACAAGAGTTGCTGTCTCAAAAAAAATAATAAATAAAATAATTCATTAAAAACTAGTAACACCTTTCCATCCTTTGTGCTGTTGTTGTCACCTACTTTACTGCTGCATATGTTCTAACCTCAACAGTACATCATTAATGGTCATATATCTTTTAAAGAATTTATGAAAAGAAAAATAGTTTTTAATATTTCTAACTTCTAATGATTTTTCTTTTTTCTATAAATTCATATTTCTTTCTAGAGTCGTTTTTCTATCAGCCTGTATGCAACTCACCAATTCTAGAATTACTAGAGTTTTAAACTAAGCTCTGTTAATACATTTAAAGATATTGATAAATTCACCTGTAGTTTTGAGGCACAGCGACCCTTATTATATTGTAGCTTTTGTTTATATTCACAGTTCTCCAAGGAAAAAGCAAAGCTAGTTCTTAAAGAAAAAGTTTAACTAGCAGTCCTTTGAAGAAATTTTAAGAAAATCATAGGTAAAACTGATCTCTGGATATAGTTTATATGAGTTTTCAGAGGACTTTGCAAGTGTCTTAATAAAAGTTTAAAGAAAATAACATAATATAAATAGGAAAGTCCTGACATGAGGTTGTCAGCTTGGCCATAGGAAGTAATCAAGTTACTGGCTTTCAGACTTCACTGCTTATTTTGTTTTTTGATGTTCTTGTGCATCGAATTCCTTGGTGGGCTGAAGCACTTTCTTAGTGTTTGGGGAAAGTGGCAGAAAATAGTCTTTTGAACAAATTCCATCTAGTGGCAGCTTGGTGGGGATGAGTAGGTGAGGTAAGATGTTAGAGAGCTGGGTAATAGTTGTGAGTAAACCGTCAAAGGACTTTACATACCCCACCCTTCACCCCAGATTGGTTTGGCTTAAAGCTAAGAATGACGGCAGGATTTTGAATTAGAAGGTCCAAAGACCATAATGTGGTTTATTTTCACTGTTTGTTTATTCATATAAGTGATATTATTGGGTGAGTCCAAACACATGGTTCTCCTACAAATGATATCACCTAAATGCCAAATACTGTAAAGTATTTATAGGTAAAAAATCTTTTTCTTCTAGTGAGTGATAAATTAAAGAGATAATTACATTGCACTGAAGACATATGATGGTAGAGGGAAACACAGAGTACTGCTGAAGTGCATAGGAGTTGCAGCTACGATAGACCTGGGGAAAGTTTATGTTTGTAGGCATTGAGGAGACCTGATATCCTAGCTGATCCTAAAGAACTTAGGTGACGTGACGTAAGAATAGGATCGGTGGAGTTCAGTGAAGAGAGAATACTATATGCAACTAATTGTCTGTATCAAAGCGGAAAAATATCTTGTCCATAATCAATAGTTTGAGACAAGAAGAAAGGAATGGGAGATGAGACTGGGGAGAGAAATGTTGGTGTGGTCATGGATGACCATGTATGTCATGCTTAGATGTTTAGACTTGGTTCTTGTAGGAAAATTTTAGTCACTGGAGCATTTGAAGCAAGAAAACAGTATTGTCAGATTATTTATTTTTGGAAGATCATTCTCACTGCAGTGTAAGCAGTGTTAACACTGGAAATAGGGAGGCTTCTTAAAAGGTTGTTGAAGTATTCTAGGCAGAAGATAAGGGAAGTGAAAATGTAGAAGTAGATGGCTTAGAAACTATTAAGGGGGTAGAACAGATAAGTGGCAGATGGGCCATAGAGGAAGAAAGAGTTGAGGATGACATCCAGTTTTTGGGCTTAGGTATTCCTTGAAATAAAGAAAAGGAAAGGAAGGAATAATAGTTTGAAACATGTAGAATTTGGGATACCTATAATACATTCAGTTGAGAGTCATTAAAAAATTGTACAGTGGCATCTGGAAAATGAGCGAGCGTTCTGTTGGAGATAAAGATGGAGGGGTGGTCATGAGTGTATGGCAGGTAGTATATTAGCTTCATAGCGCTCATAATTACAGAGCTGGAATTATAACTTGAAGCCAGTGATTCCATGTCACATCAGTGCTTTCTTCTGTAAAATACTGTTGAAACATACTTACTTAGGAGTGATAAAAATAGGGCAGAAGTTAACATGCAGTGTTGTTTATATTCTGAAATGACTGGAAAGGAATAAAATGAAGGTGATGAAGGCGAGAGATCTGTTGCCTTAGAAGTTCTGCTTGTTGACCAGCAGAGGGCAGTCAGTTTTGAAGCTCAGTATTCTTATGTCCTGTGTTCCCCTTTAAGGCCTAGAAGCTTGGGTATTTTGAATATAGATTTTCAGTGTTCCTGTTACACTGGGTCAGGTATCCAGGGCACTTTTATTTATTTTTGCTTCTGAAACTTAGAAGATGTTCAGTTTTTGTTCTAGAGCAAGGTCTTTATTCCACCTCCTATTCCTTACGTTTGGACCTTGTTTCCTCAGTAAAGCTGAAAAGACTTGAGTCATCCCTTAAGAGCTGCCTTGGTGGCATGAGGTTGGGACTTAGTGTAAATCATGTAGAATCTGAGAATGTCATGAATCTTTGCCTCTTGATTCCTCAGTTAAGAAATTCTCAGTTTTTGTGCTTGGTTAACTATTCAGATTCAGGGACATGAATTGTGCTTTTATTAGTCGTAGGATTCAGGGAATTGAATGAAAGAAATTGACTTTTAGTTTCTAGAGACAGTATTGATAAGCTAGTTGATTCTGTACAGCAGCAGGCTCCTCCACTATTTAATTTGAAGGGTGTAAGAAAAACTTACTGTCCACCTGTCACATGTCTGAAATGCCCATCAGTCCACTTTTGAGCTTTAAACATTCAAGGCTCCCTTAAAATTCAGAAATTTCACTGAGAGGAACAAGCTAAGTATGGCAGCACAAATTATTTCTCTTGAGTTCACTAACCAGTGATTTAGTGAAGACTTGAGACAATAGGACATGGGTAGGAAAGTTTAACTAGTTTTAACTAGGAAATGGGAAAAAAGGTCTGAAGCTAGAATTACATGGTTTCCTATTTGTAAACCTTCAGTGCCTTCCCACTGACTAGGGAATTCATTATGAAAATAAGACCAACATTTATAGAGCATATACTGTTCTCATTTAATCTTTAAACCAGCCATATGAGATAATTAGTATTACTATCCCTGGTTTGCAGATTGGGAAACTGAGGCACAGAGAAATGAAGTAATTTGTCTGAGATTGCTTATGGAGGAGACAATGAGTGTTTGCCACTGTTCAGTTCTGTATATCTTGTGCCACCTAGCACAGTTCCTTGTCCATAGTAGATATGCAGTAACCCAGATAATTTTGAATGGAATCAGAACATGGACTAGCATGAAGCCACGTTACTGTGGATGGTGGTTTTTGGGAGGAGAGGCCCATATGGAGTCACTGCAAACCCCAGCAGGATTCCTGAAGCCACTGGGTTCATAAAGATGTCCTTTCTGCTTTTAACTTAGTAGAGCAGTCATCTAATTTAAGGAAATGTGGGGAAAAAAAGTAGAAAAACCTTCACAACACCTGCTGTATTAAGGTGAAGGGATAAAAATTGGATTGCTATTTTCAGTTACTTAGAGTATCATTGTTAAAATGGTGTTATTTATCTAAAATTCATAACTGATGATTTCTTATTTTTTCTTGTTAGGGCAATAGAGTTCCTCAAAAGTTTCATTATAAAAACAAGAAACTTGGTTTAGTGATATAACAAATCAAATTAGGTGAGATAAGTTGTTTGGGGGCTGGGTTTGGGGACTTTAATGGGTAACAATTATGAAAGCTAACATAATCGATGTGGCAGTTTCAGAAGATATTAACGTTTAGGTTTCATTAGGCTTCCTAGGACATCTGCTGTGCACCTGGGAAGTGAATTGTTTCTTTAGTCTTTCATTTTTATCCAGGTGAAGAATCCAGATTAAGGAATATCCTCATGTAGAAAGTTATATGGGAAAACCTTCTATTTCAGAAATGAACAGTACATTAACAGTGAGAATAAACAGAGCCCTTTTTTTCTTCTTACAAACTCTGGGCCCTTAACTTCATTAGTATTTGTTGTGATTTCTAATGTGACCAGAAATCAGTCCTGGTCAACTCTGGGGAAAGGACTTGGTGAAGCAGAGAAAAATTAAAACTGATGATGAGAAAGCAGGTTTAGTTTTTATGGCCATAGTTATCTGTGTACTCTCCACCCTCTTGACTGTGGATAATTGAGAGTAGCTGGTTATTCTGGCCAAGTCATTGTGATTGACAAGTTACAGTTGTGGACTTTGCCAGATCATAAGCTCAGGAATAAAAATCTATATTATGTATTCAGATTCAAGAAAGATTGACTTTCTAAGTTAGTTGCTATTTGGGGAAAGAGAATGCTATCACCGTAAAGTTGTGAATTATGAAAGACATTTCTGTTGGGTTACTGAATGTCCCTTGGGGTTTTTTTCATTTATAACATTGCCTCAGGCCTTCTGCTGCATCCTGTTGGAATGACCTTCTTTTCAACTCTGTGCTGGCAGCTGTAATATGGCTCTTTCCCCTGAATCCTTCAGGCTTGTCACATGACAAACATGAACTGTGACCCCTTTGTTCCTTACTCAGATGATTAGGTCTCTCTTTTTTTTTCCTGTTTAACAATTTTACCTTATTGTCTTTTTCTTTCCTTTCCCCCCTCTTTGCTTCCATGTTAATTTCCTCCTGAGGCAAGGTTTTTGGGGTAGCAATTTAATTTTTTTATTGAAATATAACATCGGTGTAGAAAGTATACAAGTCATAGCCTCACCATATTTTCACAGCATGAACACATTCATGTAGACAGTAGTAAGATCAAGAAGGCAACATCACCCAAACTCCAGAAAACCTCAGTCTCCTTGTAATCACGTTTCATCTCCCCCATGGAAACACACACTCCTGATTTTTTTAGCTTTGCCTCTTTTGAGACTTGGTGGAAATTGAATCATACAGTATGAATTCCTTTGTGTTTGGTTCCTTTCATTTAACATTTTTGTGTTACTCTTTCATGTTACCCAGTCATTATTGCTGTATATTATATCATGGTATGACTATTCCACAATTCATTGTATTCTTAATGGCCACTCGGATTGTTTCTTGCTTAGGACTCTTGTGAATAGTAGTCATCCTTATACATATCTTTTAATGAACCTATGGCATATTTCTGGGTATTTACATAGATGTGGAATTGCCAAGACATTGTGTCTGTCTAGCCACTGATTTTAAAATTTCATATAAAACACCAAAGTACTGATTTTAAGTTAACTCTTGGAAGATTTATAAACATACGGATGCAGTTTTAGCATAATATATCTAATTTATGGCTAAAGAAATTGCCTCTAGTTAAGTGTATTTTAGTTGTTTTTTGTTTTTTGAGACAGGGTCTTCACTCTGTCACCCAGGCTGGAGTACACACTGATGTGATTTTGGCTCACTTCAACCTCTGCCTCCCAGGTTCAAGCAATTCTTCCACCTCAGCCTCCCGAGTAACTGAGATTACAGATGCACACCACCACGCCCTGCTTATTTTTGTATTTTTTGGTAGAAATGGGGTTTCATCATGTTATCTGGGCTGGTCTCAAACTGCTGACCTCAAGTGATTTGCTTGCCTTGGCCTAAATATATTGTAGTTTTAAACAGGTTATTCCTGTAAACAACAAAATTACCTCTCACTGCCAGTTACATGTTTTAGTAACTTTCTTCCTAATATGTACTTTTTATTCAGTTTTCCAAACAAAGCTGAGCTTTTGGTCCCATTCTGCAAAAATCTTATGAAGATATTTTGATGGTAATAATTTACCATAGTTAAGATTACATCTGAGTTGCACCATCTCGAGTGTTCAGAGTGACATGCTAGTGTTTCACTCACTGCCAGGCTTAGCCAAAGCTCCAGAGGCTTACACTTGCACAAATTGCATTCATTACCAAGAACCCTGCAGAAGTAGTGAGAGACTGGCTCTATATACTGTAGATGGGTTCCAGGATAAGTAGCCAAACTATTGTGCAGCTGAGACCAGTCTTTTCTTCCTTTTAAAATGTGGACTTTCCAAACTTTTTTCCATGGATACTTAAGAACAAGTTTAACCTAATGGGCATAAAAATATGACTGTGATATCGTGTTCCTCAAAAACTAGGTAGTATCTCTTAAAGAAGTTTTATTTGACCATCAGATAAAGTATCCCCTAAGTCATGCTGTGAACCTGCATGGAATTAAGTTTATGGTGTTTTGGAGACCTTAAAGGAATTTCCTTCCCCTCTATCAAAACAAAACAAGAAACCCAAAAAGGTGGAAGGAGTAATTAAAATTTAATGGTTATAAAAAGTAACAGAACCAGATTTTCTTCCTGTGTTAGGTAAATATCTTTCCTTTTGTGTGTCTTTTGGGTGGATGAAAGAGAATTGCCAGTCCTATTGAAACGTTTTTTGAAACAAAGGATTTCGTTTTGAAGCAAAGGTAAAAAAAAATTAAAGGGTTTCAATTTTACAAAATTATCCTTTGACAGTTCTATGTTTTTCTTTTCTTCCAGTTAAAAGTAATAGTGTATAGACATATTGGTAAATATATTCAGAAAACTATCTTAATATAGGAGTGTTGTGTTTTTGTCATTTTAAAATGACATTTAGAATTCATTTTGTTCTGTTTTAAACCAGTACATTCAATTTAGAAAATATTTCAGACAACCTGTGTTGTTCTGTGTACTCTGCTCAGCCCTAGAGAGACAGAAACCATAGTTCTTCTCCTCAGAAAGCTTATGGTCTAGTGGGTATGTGGTGGTGGTGGGAGCATATACAAATTACTATAATACAATGTATGGTATTTGCCACAGTGAGATTTCCTTGGATGAGAGACAGGTAGACCCATTTGAAATGAGTCTTAAAAGCTGAGTACATTGGCCTAGAATGGCCTCTTTGCTGATCTCTGCCTGTAGGCAGAGGAGCCATGTGGCTGCAGTTAAGATGTCTTGTAAAAGAGCAATGGGAAGTGAGGCTGGAGGGAAGGAAGCCAGGGTGATGAGTTTATATGTGATATACGGGATAATATCGCACAGTGGTTAAGAGCGCTTACTTTATTTTTATTTTTTTGAGACGGAATCGCTCTGTTGCCCAAGCTGGAGGGGAGTGGTGCTATCTCGGCTCACTGCAACCTCTGCCTCCCAGGTTCAAGCTATTCTCCTGCCTCAGCCTCCCTAGTAGCTGGGATTATAGGCACATGCCACCACACCTGGCTAATTTTTGTACTTTTAATAGAGGTGGCATTTCTCTATGTTGGCCAGGCTGGTCTCAAACTCGTGACCTCAGGAGATCCGCCCTCCTCGGCTTCCCAAAGTGCTGGGATTACAGGCGTGAGCCACTGCGCCCAGGCAGAGCGCTTACTTAGCTCAAACAGCTCAACTTTGCTCTGTGACCTTGAACAGATTGCTTAACCTATCTAAGCTCAGTTTCCTCATTTGATAAATGGGACCAGCGCTCATATAACTGATTGCAATTTTGTATGATAGAAAAGAGATAATATATGAAAAGAGCTCAACATAGTTCTCAAGAAGCTGCTCTGAGCAGTGGGGAACCATTGAAGATTTTGGAACCATGGCCTGGTGGGATCTGAACCGTGAAAGGCTTTCATTATTATTTTTATTATTGACATACAAAGACTGCATACATTTTAAGTATACATTTGATAGATTTTTATATATACATATACCTATGAAATCATCACCACAATCAAACTGGTAAACACATCTAGCACTCTCAAAAGATGCATGGAAGACCTTTAAAGAGGAAAGTCTGACCTGCAATGTGCTGGAAAAAGTGGAGCAAAGTAGAGTCTGGAAATGAAGAAACCAGTTCAGAGGCTTCCCATATTCCAGGTGAGACGGAAAGAATGAATGATGTCAGGAGATAGGTTTAGTGGCCATTTGAGACTGGCTGCTGGAGGACAGGGTTAGGTCTTCATCATTACATTATCTCCAGTACCTAACCCGGTGACCAGACGGTAGTGGGCTCTTACATGCTAGAATTGACAGGCTTTCCCTTTATGAAGGATTTTTATTTTAAATTGCTTATCCTTTTATTCTTTTTTAGGGCTTAAAAGACAACCTTCTTGCTTCGGGGACATCCAGCCCAACAGCCACCAAACACTTGCTTCGTCCAAGAATCACGAGAATCTGCCTCAGGGACTTGATATTTTGTATGGAACAGGAACGGGAGATGAAGTATTCTCGAGCTCTATACCTGGCCCTTCTGAAGTGACCACTCCACTCTCCATCCAGATTCTTGCTATTTACTGCCAAAGAAGACACAAAGAGCATTGTTGCACTGTCCTGAAATTTCAGTTTCTGGAAAATATTCACCAATATGAAAGAGCATTCTTTACAGTTAGAAATTTTATTGGAGTCTTACCTATCCATCCCATGGGCTCTTACAGACTAGAATTTGTCTTTGTCTTCTGAAAATCAGTTATGACATACACTTTGCACAGAATTAGGCATCTGCCTACCTGTGCATTTAATTACAGCAAGTTAAGGCCCTGTTTGTTACCACCTGCCTCGTTTGCCAAATTGTAACAGGTGAGGTGTCCTTTCCTAATACAGTGTGCATTGAGATGCTGGAGAAAGGAAGAGGCACTACAAGAAAATACAAGAATGACTATTTCATTCTATATTGAACCTGTTCCAAAGTGGTAGGTGTTCTGGGCTGGAATCAGAAGTTACTTAGCTAACTATGACAGTCACCTTCTGTACGTGACAGGCCACAGAGTAGGGCTTGTGGTGACTTTGGTTGTCTGAGTCCCAGTGTTGTTAAAATGAGACAAATGGGGAAAAATTTTGCCTGGGGTTGCTAATTCTCTGCTTCATGTCACCACGTCCTGTTTCTGATACCAAGTGAGGGGACGTCCTTGTCAGGGAAACCTTAAAATTGAATCTGCCGATACATCTTGTTGAAAAAATGGAGTGGAAAGTATTGGAAGGAATGATAGGGCATTGCATTCGAACTGAGGAGTGGAATGTGAAAATGGTACACTAAAACAGGAAATTTGCTTCATACGCTCAAGAGGGGAAGGGGCAAAATCGGAACTCCAAAACTACTGGTACATGTTTTGTTGATGAGAAAAAAAATCACAGCACAACCAGAAAGGAGAATGGGCCACATGTTTTCAAATTACAGTATTTCAAAAGGAAGATGTTATTTTTTGTTTTGTATTGTTTTAAATCCAAGGAAGGATGGTTTTTGTAGTTCCTTGTGTCATAATATCTTTTAGTTATCCTAAGTGTTAAGCTCATTAGCACATTTAAAAAATCCTAATTAATGATGAGAAATTTTTTAACAATAGGACTTTATGT
This sequence comes from Alouatta palliata, assembly GCA_004027835.1. NCBI lineage: Eukaryota > Metazoa > Chordata > Mammalia > Primates > Atelidae > Alouatta > Alouatta palliata. Next base: position 50,631 of record PVKV010009068.1, read on the forward strand.
TGGATTCTGTACTTAAAAGATACTGTCAGTATCTCACTCTTGGGGATATGAGCTCTAAATATGAAAAGCAAGTTATATGTGTTCACCTGAGGAAGAAGCTGACGGACAAAGCTAACCCTCTTAAAAAAAAAAAATTCCACGTGTGTGGAATACTGCTGGTGAAAAATAATCATCGTAGTTAGAATCACATACAGAAAAAAATGATTGAATCCTCCAAGAATGTTTTCCAAAAATGGGAAATGCTATACTTACAAGAATTCAGAAGAAAAAAAAAAAAAACCACCTCACGTATGTTATTCTTCATCCTGTTCTTCCCACTGGGACTGTTACGGCCATATTCTACACTATAGTAAATTTTAAATTGACCACATTTTTTTTTTGTGTCAGCAAGTTATTATGTAAAATGCTATAAATTATGTGTATGTTAAAGGAGTACTTTAAGAAGAGATCTCTATCCAGAGTTGTTTTTGTATATTTAAATGCTTAGCTTTATTTTTTGTACAGTACAGCATACTCATATTTGTGTATAATCTTATTGATCAGATGTTTAAAATTACTTCAAATACTTCATTAAAATAATTATTTTATTATAAGAATAACTTTGCTCAGTCACTGACTTTGAAAACCATTGTCCTTAGTAATTAGCCCGCGATGTGCTCAAATTGCTGGGCAGTGAATTTTTCCTAGTTCGGATTATGAGTTACTTTGATGGGTATTTTAGTTCCAGAAAGTCACTTTAGATCCAAGTTGTTGGATCACTTTCTTTGAAATAGTTGTGAGTTTGCATGCTATTTGACTCACAAAGAAAGCTAAGCATACTCATTACAAAAGTTTTTCTTGCCCATCAGGGTTTTTTACTAAAATATTTTTCAAAATTTATTTTTAATATTCATTTTTAAACTTTGTCTTATAAAATGTATCTTACACAGAAAAGAATAAGTGTGTCCAAGGTATTCTGCGCAGTTTGCAAAATGGTGGCCTTGGAGTAGATTTGTTCTACAAATGCATTCTCCTGGACTCACACGGTATTGCTAATATTTTAATTCATAAGAATCTATATTTCCATTTCTTTGGAAAAATTAAAGATCTGGAATCACTAGCTTATACCCTTTTGTATAGCAACAGTCCACCAGAGCTAACCAGCAGCTGTCTACTTTAGATACATAGGCATGAGTTTACCTTCCCTTGCCTGATTCATTTAGGTATTGGAGTTCATGACCCTCTCCCTTCAATATTTATTTTGCAGCTGGGCCTGACACCTGTAATCCCCAGCACTTAGGGAGGCTGAGGTGGGAGAATTGCTTGAGGCTAGGAGTTTGAGACCAGCCTGGGCAACATAGCAAGACCCCATCTCTACAGAAAATAAAAAAATTAGCTGGCTATGGTGATGTGCACTTGTAGTCCCAGCAACTCAGGAGGCTGAGGCAGGAGAATTGCTTGAGCCCAGGAGATTGAAGCCGCAGTGAGCTATGATCACACCACTGCACTCCAGCCTGGATGACAGAGCAAGACCCTGTCTCAAAACAAAATGTGGCCAGGCATAGTGGTTCACATCTGTAATCCCAGCACTTTGGGAGGCCAAGGGGGGTGGATCACTTGAGGTCAGGAGGTCGAGACCAGCCTGGCCAACATGGCAAAACCCCATCTTTACTAAAAATACAAAATATAAACAAAAACTAAAAAATTAGCCAAGTGGGGTGCTGGGCTCCTGTAATCCCATCTACTTGGGAGGCTGAGGCAGGAGAATTATTTGAACCCAGGAGGTAGAGGTTCAGTGAACTGAGATTGCACCACTGTACTCCAGCCTGGGTGACAGAGAGAGACTCCATCTCAAGAAAAAAATGTGTGTGTATATGTTTATATACACACATATACATATAGTTATCTTGGGTGATGAACAGTTAAAAAGTTCCAGAAATTCTCCGTCTGTTTACTTTTTTAAAGCAACTCTACTGAGGTATATTTTACATAAAAAATCTACCCATTTCATCTATTTACTTTATTTCTGTATTTTAGATACAGGGTCTTACTCTTTAGATACAGGGTTTCACTCCGTCAGCCAACCAATGCTGGAGTGCAGTTATGTGATGATGGGTCACCACAACCTTGAATTCTTGGGCTCAGATGGTCCTCCCACCTCAGCCTCCCAAGTAGCTGGAACTACTGATGAGCACTACCTCACCTAGCTAATTTTGTATTTTTTTGTAGAGACGGGTCATCGCTGTGTTGCACAGGCTGATATTGAACTCCTGGGCTCAAGTGATCCTCCCACCTCAGCCTCCAAAAGTGCTAGGATTACAGGTGTGAGCCACCACACCCAACCCCATTTACTTTTTTTTTTTTTTTTTTTTTTTTAAGACGGAGTCTTGCGCTGTTGCCCAGGCTTGAGTACAGTGGTGTGATTTTGGCTCGCTGCAACCTCTGCCTCCTGGGTTCAAGCGATTCTCCTGCCTGAGCCTCCCAAGTAGCTGGGATTATAGGTGCCTGCCACCACCCGACTAATTTTGTATTTCTGGTAGAGATGGGGTTTCTCCATGTAGGTCAGGCTGGTCTCGAACTCCTGACCTCAGGTGATCCACCTGCCTCGGCCTCCCAAAGTGTTGGGATTAGAGGTGTGAACCACCATGCCCGGCCTTCTCTGACTTTTTAATAATGCTTAGTATTTTAATGTGCATTTGAGCTGTATCATATTGGTGCATTTGCTTTCTTGCTGAAATTGTTTCACCAGTTGGAAGTTGGTCCTCAGTAGATATTTTTGTTATTTTTTGTCTGGTAAACAGTGAGAGACTGTGCGGTGCCAAACAAGAAACTAAAAGTGTTGATCACCGTATAGCTGAAGACTGGCTGGTTAGGTGAGCTATGGAAATATAAAGTACTGGAATATGTTACTATACACTATATATAGATATAGAAAGTAATACAGATATATAAAGTAGCATCACAGCCTTTGTAGACCTTGCCACATTGAATATTCATAGGAAGAAAATATTCCCAAGGAACTCATTTTAAGACTTTTGGCTTTATTGGTAAACCATAACGAGAGCAATTTTAATGGCAACCCTTAAAATAATGTTAGGTTGCCATCTCTCTGAGTTCTTTAACTGTGGGTGATACTGAAGCAGTATTGCCTATGGGTGAGAGCACACCCCTGGCTTCCCATCTTAGTCCTGCCTCTTTCCAGTGTGTGACCTTGGCAAATTATTCAACTTTTCTGTGCCTTTGTTTTCTTGTGTGTATATAGTAGGACCCACTTGTGAGGTGGTTGGGAGACTTTAATGCATTGTTGTGTGTAAAGCACTATTCTAAGTGCTTTATATGCGAACAGTGCTAGAACATATAGTGAGTAGTATATATAGTCCTGCATCACTTAATGGCAGAGACCTTGGGGATACATTCTAAGATACATCAGGCAGTTTTGTCATGAGAATGTAATAGAGTATACTTAAACCTAGGTGGTGTAGCCTACTACACACCTAGGCTGTATGGTGTGGCCTATTTCTCCTAGGTTACAAACCTGTACAACTTGTTACTGTACTGAATACAGCAATTGTAACACAATGGTAACTATTTGTGTTTCTAAACACCTAAACATAGACAAGGTACTGTAAAAATACATAATATAATTATGTGGCACATGGCTATGTATGTTGGTTATTGTTTTACAGATTTTGAATGGCATAGTTCTACTTCCTGTCTACCTCCAGTACAATATACATACACACACACACACACACACACACACATATATATATATATATTAAATTTTATTTATTTTTTGAGACAGAGTCTTATTCTGTTGCCCAGGCTGGAGTACAGTGGCACCATCTTGGCTCACTGCAACCTCTGCCTCCCAAGTTCAAGCGATTCTCCTGCCTCAGCCTCCTGAGTAGCTGGGTTTACAGGCACATGCCACCATGCCTGGCTAATTTTTGTATTTTTACTAGAGATACGGTTTCTCCAGTTTGGCCAGGCTGATCTTAAACACCTGACCTCAGGTGATCTGCCCACCTTGGCCTCCCAAAGTGCTGGAATTACAGGCGTGAGCCACCACACCTGGCCTCCAGTACCATATCACATTGATGAAAGTCACTGACTGAATGCATGAACCTTAGTGTCTTATTTAAAGATAGTCTTAAGATCATGTGGGATTGATATGTATTGCATTAGGGATTGGGTAATGGGGAAGCTAGAAGGAGAAAGGTATGATAATACAGTGGAGCCATTTGACAGAATAATTCTAATGTCTGTGGCTTTGCCTGATAAGTTTTCTCTGGAATTGGAAGCAGTGAAGAAGCCATACCATTACTTGAAAACACTATAGATACATGGTGAATATTCAGTGAAAAAAGCATAACAAAATCAATATCTTAGACCTTCCCAGGTCCCCTGCTCCCCTCCCTAGATTCACTCACTTTTGCCAATTTCATATATCGTTCCAGCATAGTCAATATATATAAGCACATAATTGTATATTCCCCCTTTATTTGCATATGACAGCATACTGATCTGTCCTTTGCCCTTTTCAAAACCTGTTATTCTTAATTCAGTTTATACTGTGTTCCAGGTCAGGAGTTCTGGTAGAATCTTGCTGTAATCCTTGGGAAAACAACATATAAATGTTTCCTCAAGGGATTTAGTCGCAGATTTTCTTACTATTTTGTAAACCACAGTGTTTCTTTACTAAAGAGGCATGCAACATAAGGGAAGTAGAGATTTCCTAAGACAAGGAGGTGGGGAGAGGGAAAGAAGAAAGATCACTTAAGGGAAAGACTGAGTATTCCAGTTGTAATTATAAAGTTTCACTGACAGCATCCTCCCACTATGAACTACTAGTATCCTGGAAACCAACCTGAATTTGGAATCACTCCAACCTCTTTTCTGTAAGATTTATATTCCTGATTAAAAATTAATAGATCAAAACAGGCATGATCTAAATCTGAGATTCCTGGGAGTGATCCCTAATGGGATGATGCCTGATACCCAAAATACTCTTAAGTTTTATATTCTAGGACCTTCTTCTAAGGCAAAAGATTGAGAGCCCAAAAAGAGAAAATATGTTTAGTAAAGAAAATATTTACTTTGACTAGTTACGACAGTCATATAGGGGAGAAATGGCAAATTTGGGAAATACAAGATGGGGACAGTTAATATCTACAATGTCCAAAATTCAAAAGGTACAAAAGAAGATACAGTAGAGTCCCCCACCTTTGTTGTCTAAGTAAATTGTTCACAGTTTCTCTTTCAAAGAAATTTTAAAAAAGGAGTTAGAGGTTTGCCCGTAAACCTTTCATCTTCCTCAAAGGCTTTCGCTTGATTGTAAGAGTGACATATTCTCATTGCAGAAAATTTGGAAAATAAAAATATAAGGAAAATGGAAACACGTGGCACTGTTAATATTTTGATGCATTTCTTTCTAGCCGTTTTCCCTGTGCTAACTGAGGGTGTTTTCGATCACACTGTTGAGCCAGTGTCTCACACACGTACTACTGGAAATACTGGGGGAAATGAGAAGGAGAAAACTAGGAGGATGAAGCATCAGGTTTGAATTCTGTCCCTCAAAGTGACGTTGAGCCACGTTTCTCATTTCCTCAAATAGCTTATGGATTGTTAGGGTGATCTCAATGTGTTGTCCTTACGGGCAAAATGAAAGTAACCATTTAGTCTCGTCATTGCTTGCAGGATTCTCTACATGTTAAGGTGTTGTGGGACCAAAAAATGCCATAACTCTATGCAAATTATTTAGATTCAAAGCTAGTATAGACATGTAACTTTTGAGGTTTAGGCTACAGTACTGATAACTTTTCCTATTTGTAATAGAAATGGAGGCTTTGCCTGAGAGTGAAGGAAAGGTCAGGACTTGATGGTTAGTTTCTTGATGACATCTTATGTCTGAGGCCTCCAGTTCCCTAAATACAAGTGGGAAGTTGTGCTGGGGGTCTCCATGGGTCCTGTAAACTTTCAGTTCTCAATAGTTTAATTTCACTGGTGCTTCTTAGCAATCTTCATTCTTGTAAAAGTGACCGTGGTTGCCTTTAATGCTAAGGGAAGGAAGGAAATTGAACAAATGGTGCTTTGTGTCTTCTGTGCTTTCTGCCATTATCAAAAAGTATGTGTGTGCTGCTGGACCAGACCCCAGCTGAAAAAGAATACAAGCATTGCCACTGACCTATATTGAGCTGCATCTGTTTTCTAGGGCTGCTATAACGAATGACCACAAACTCGGTGACTTAAGGCAACAGAAATGTATTCTCACAGTCCTGGAGGCTAGAACGCCAAATCCAAGGTCGGCAGGGCCGCCCTTACTCTGAAGGCTCTAGGGGAGAATCCTTCCTTGCCTCTTTCAGCCTCTGGCAGCTGCTGGTTGTGGCAACAAAACGCCAGTGCCTGCGTCTGTCTTCACATGGTCTTCTCTGTGTCTTTCTGCATCCTCTCCTCCTCCTATAAGAACACCAGTGGAGGGCCCTCATGACACACAAGTGTATAATGTCATCTTCATCTTTAACTAGGTACATTTGCAAGGGCCCTGTTTCCAAATAAGGTCCCATTTTGAAGTTCCGAGTCAATGTGAATTTTGGGAGGACACTTCAACCCATCACAGGAGCGTGTGCCTTGTGACTTTGTATTCCTGATAGCTCTTCTGCTTTCTGTCCCTGGCTTTAATAATAGTAAAAATCTTATGGTCAAAGATGTGATTTTGTGTCTCTTCACACTGGGAACATAGAATCTTGAGGTCTGTCAAGAGGCTGGTTTTCACCTTTTTCCCTTCTGTTCCACTTCAGGCAAGGTTGGGAAGTTCCTAGTGGGTGACTGTCCTGAGGAATGTCTTTGGTATGGTTAGGACAGTGTCATCCTGGTGTTTAGAGTAGTGCCATATAGTCAAGTGAATGTACTTAGAAGACTTGAGATTTTGCATGCTGTTTACATGTTAACAGTTCTTAAGGAAATTCTCCACACTACTAGCAAATCATAAATTTATTTCATGTGGAAGAACTGATTCTAACAGAGATCAAGGATTAGAACATTTTAAATTGAAATACACCAAGGTTCTATGTCCAAGAACTTCAGGAGACTCCAATTCTCCTAAAATGAGAACATGCTAATATTTGGAAAATGTCAGTAACTGTTCTCTGTCTGCTTCCAAAAGCAGCTGGGGGTCAGGTACCACTAAACCAATCAAATTAATTGATTTGACACTGGCAGCCTTGCTTTTCAGGTGGGGACCTGTGTTATTGGAGAAGGAAAGGAGGGAGCAAAACTCAGAATTGCTGGAGAGAGACACATCACCAAGGAGACTTGGAAATTAGAGAACTATCAAGAGTAGCTTTATTGACAACCACAGATGCCACCGTTGGGCATCAGCCTCTGGAATTGGGAGTTGGTGGCAAGTTGTGAAATGAAGATCACTACAGGCAGTGCAGATTTTTATCAGATTTCTTTTGTGCCCAGAATATTAAACAGATCTTAACTAATTTCTAAAAGAATGTGTATTTTGCCTACTGTAATTTTAAAAAGCCATCCTCTGTTTACTATTTGTGAATGTATTGAATAACTAGACCAATAGTTGGCAGGGGTTTGGGGAAAAGGCCCTTAGAAGAAGTTTCCGTATACTCTAGGGAGAATCTTGCAGGAAAAAAATCTATCTAATGCAGTCTGTAAAGATCAGCAAACGGCAGGCTTGGCCTAAGATGTTAGCATAGGAACAATCATCTACTAGACCCTCAATTTTTTTTCATGACCCAGTCTCTTCAGTTATCTCTAGGGAGGACTCAGACCTGAGCATCCCAAGATTAAGTTTCAATTCATCTTTTGGAAAGATGCAGAGGTAGGCATGAAAGGAGAAAAAGGTGTCAAACCAAGCAAAAGATAGGATTTTGTATCCTCTATCTGCTTAAGTCTGTTTCAGGGTTACTGAGTGATACTGATTTTTAAGATGCAGACTAGATTACAAAGAGTGATGATGCTGATGTGGTCCATTCTACCACATTAAAGTAGAAATCCACTTAGAATCAAGCCACATGTGTGAAGCCTGAGGTTCTTGATATTCCTGAGCATATCTAAAGGTTACCTAGTCCAGTGTTCCATCCACCAAAGGAATTCCCTTCAGCATCCCTGAAACAAGCCTTCTACTTGAATAGTTCTACCTTATCCTAGAATTCATAATTGAACCGTCCTGTTATTCTTATGTTCTGTTTTGTTTTGATTTGAAATCTGCCTTCCTATAATTTAATATTTGGAACCGACTTTTTTCCTCCAAACACACATAACAGTAGCAATTTGCTGATCCCTAGGTATCAGATACTGTGCCAAAGTAAGCATCTTACCTGCCTTATCTAACTTAACCCTCACAATGGCCTGTGATAGAGAGTGGCAGAGAGGGGCTAGCTGTTCACTGAACTCATTTTTCCCTTCTGCATCTAGACCACATTTTTAAGCCTCCTCGTAGTTAAATGTGGCCTGGTGCCCGAGGTCCAGCCAGTGACATGTAGGCAGAAGGGATGTGTGACACTTTCAGATATGGCTCATGACAACCTGGCATGCATGATCTTTTTCTTTATTTATCTGAGACAGGGTCTTGCTCTCTCAGGCTGGAATGCAGTAACACAATCTTGGCTCACTGCAGCCTTGACTTTCTGGGCTCAAGTGATATCTCCCACCTCAGGCTCCTGAGGAGCTGAGACCACATAGCACCATGTCCAGCTAATTTTTGTATTTTTAGTAGAAACTGGGTTTCACTGTGTTGTCCAGGCTGGCCTCAAATTCTAAACTCAAGTGATCTTCCCCACTCAGCCTCCCAAAGAGCTGGGATTACAGGCATGAGCCACTGCGCCTGGCCTCCGTGCGTGATCTTACGTGCCCTTTCCCTTTCATGGTGACCTTGGAAGGTTGATGATGAAGATGGCAGAACCACCAGATGGAAGGAGCCTTGTGTCACTGAATCTTCGTTTGGTGCAAAACTGCCTGCTAATCCAGAACACCCATTTTGGACTATACACAAGTGAGAAATAAGCCTCTGATGTGTGAGCCACTAACACAATATTTCTGTGATGGCAATTAACATAGCTGAATTAACTGATACAGATGGCTACTGCTATTAATATTTCTATTATATGGTAAGGACACTGGTGTGTCAAGAGACTAGTTAATTTACTGGAAGTCACAGGGAAGCAGTGGGGTTGAGATTTGAAAGTAGATCTGTCCAACCCCAGAGCCTACACTCTTGATCCCTGCACCCTGCACTGAGGTTTTCCTTAAATGCTCAGGGTGACTCTCTCCCACTTGACTTTTTTTTTTTTTTTTTTTTTAGACACAGTGTTGTTCTTGTTGCCCAGACTGGAGTACAATGGTGCAATCTTGTCTCACTGCAACCTCTGCCCTCCCGGGTTCAAGCAATTCTCCCGTCTCAGCCTCCCAAGTAGCTGGGGTTACAGCCATGCACCACCACACCCAGCTAATTTTATATTTTTAGTAGAGACAGGTTTTTCACCATGTTGGTCAGGCTGGTCTCAAACTCCTGACCTCAGGTGATCTGCCCACCTCAGCCTCCCAAAGTGCTGGGATTACAGGCGTGAGCTACCATGCCTAACTTCCACTTGACAGTATTTAAAAAATCTAAGGAAATCTACCCATTGTCTTTCCTACACTTAATTCTCCTCTGCAAGCTGATGTAGCCAGCTCTTTCAATTCTCACAATGGAAATTCTAGATTTCGCAGTATTTTTATTGTTTTCTGGGTTGTATTCTAATATAAAAGTCATGTTGAAATACGGCTTCCCACACTAAATGTAGCACAGCAGGTAGGGCTTGGGGCATAGGGAGGACAGTGTGCCCGTTTACTATTTAGAATTCCATACTGCTGTAGGTACAAAGTAAGACTGTGATTAATCATCCTAGTGCTTTTGACTCTCACTATTCAGTGTGACCCATGGACCGGCAGCATTGGTATCACCTGGAAACTTGCAAGAAATGCAAGATTCAAGCCCTACGCCAGACTTTCTTGTTTTTTTTTTTTTTTGAGATGGAGTCTCACTCTGTCACCCAGGCTAGAGTGCGGTGGTGCAATCTTGGCTCACCGCAACCCCTGCCTCCCAGGTTCAAGCAATTCTCCTGCCTCAGCCTCCTGAGCAGCCGGGACTACAGCTGTGCGCCACCATGCCTGGCTAATTTTTGCATATATATATACATTTTAATAGAGATGGAGCTTCGCCATGTTGGCTGGTCTCGAACTCCTGACCTCAAGTGATATCTCTTTTAGCCTCCCGAGTAGCTGGAACTATACAGGTATGCCCCACCACATCCTGCTAATTTGTTTTTGAAACAGAGTCTTGCTCTGTTGCCCAGGCTGGAATGCAGTGATATAATCATGGCTCACTGCAACCTCTACCTCCTGGGTTCAAGCGATTCTTCTGCCTCAACCTCCTGAGTAGCTGGGATTACAGGCACATACCATCACATCTGGTTTTTTATATTATAGTACAGATGGGGTTTTACCATGTTTCCAAGGCTGGTCTTGAACTCCTGAGCTCAGGCAATCCTCCTACCTCGGCCTCCCAAAGTGCTAGAATTACAGGCATGAGTCACTGCGCCCAGCCACATCCAGCTAATTTTTGTGTTTTTTGTAGAGATGGATTTCACCATGTTGCCCAGTCTGCTCTTAAACTCCTGAGATGAAGTGATCCTCCCACCTCGGCCTCCCAAAGTGCTGGGATTACAGGCGTGAGCTGCCGTGCCCGGCCCCCACCCCAGACCTTTTGAATTGGATGCTGCTTTTTAGCAAGATCCCCAGGGAGTTCTGATGTGTACCAAAGTTTGGGATGCACCTGTCTAACTGATAGTTGCCTTTATCACCTGAAGACGGAAGTTTAACTATATCCTGTTATACTTGATTTTGTTTGTTTAGGCCTGTTATTTTTAGCTGGCCACAATCATTTTGATTCTGTCACTTACTGAGAACATTTGAGTTCAAGTTCTTCAATCAACTGTACAGTTGGTTTTCCTTCTCAACCTTGTGTTATCCACAAATTTCCTAAGCTTGCTTTCTGTATTCATTCAACTTGTGCATAAACGTGTTGAACAAGACGGGGCTGGCAATGAAACCACGAAGCATGTTGCAGCCATGCTACATCAGTCTGTTCATTAGCACTGATATCACTCTACGGGCAGCTGTGACTGCATCCAACTGGCAGCACTGCTGCAGAGTCCACAGTGTTGATGAGCAACTCTGAAGAACAAGTTGCTTGATTAAAAGCACTACCTAGCATGTGGTTAACCCATCTAGCAGCCATCTCAAAGAACAGTAGGACAATGGGTGGAAGAACCGCATCTGTGATGGGCTGAATTGTGACCTCCCAAATTTATACATTGAAGTCCTAACCCCCAGCATCTGAGAAGGTGACTGCACTCAGAGGTAAGGCCTTTAAAGAGATAAGTCACAGTGACAGCATCAGTATGGGCCATAATTCAATGGCTGGTGTCCTTGTGAGAGGAAGACATGAGAACACAGACACACATATAGGGTGTGTGTGTCCTCACTTCATGTGAAGACAGAGGGAGAAGTTGGCCATCTTCAAGTCAAGGAGAAAGGCCTGGATGGAACAGTCTTCCCTCACAGGCCTCGGAAGCAACCCCCACTGCCAACACCTTGATCTCGGATTTTTAGCCTTCAGAACGGTGAGAAGATTAATTTCTGTTGCTTAAGCCTCCCTGTCTGTGGTACTTTGTTATGGCAGCCCTAGCAAATGAATACGCCATCCCCTCCTCTCTTCCACTATTGCTTTTTGGGGGAATTGGTCATCCTGGCCTTGGCAAGATAATTTGAGGTTTTAGCATAGCAGGCATGTTACTCAAAGTATGGCCTGCGGACCAGCAGCCTGGGCATCGCCTGGAAGCTTATTAGAAATGCTAACCCTGGCCCCACCTCAGAGCCACTCAGTGAGAATCTGCATTTTAACAAGATCCCTGGGTGATAGGCATTATAACTTTGAGAAGTGCTGTACTCCTAAACCCCTTCGTTGATTTTTAGTAAACCTGGACTTTTCTGTATATTAGACTTGCTTAAAACAGCATCCCCTAAGGATCAGATCTGATCCAGGCTTAGGAATTTTAAAACTGGATTGAACTCTAGCCATAGAGTCAGATTTCTGAACAAGGACTTGCCCGGAGAGATGAGGTAGATTGCCTGAGGACACACCACTAGAGTTCATTTAGATTTATGCACAATTTCTAGGAACACTGGTAGTATTAAAAAAAAAAAATTTCATATGCAACCTGGCAATGTCAGTCAGTTTTTGAGCCAGATAAATGTAAGAACTGGGCCTGAACTTAAAGCAGTGGACAACGTACATTAATTGCATTTAAAGAGGTTAGTGCAATGAGGGGTTGGAAGAAATCAGAATTGTCTGCTAGACAGAAACACCACCATTCTCCAGTGAGAGGGCCTAACACCCCACAGCTCACTCTATCTGGTCTTACTCTCAAAGGAGAGGTTATTAAAGTCTGTCCTGTCTCTAACATTTCTTTTTTTTTTTGAGACAGAATCTCACTCTGTCCCCCAGGCTGGAGAGCGCAGTGGTGCAACCTCGGCTCACTGCAACCTCCACCTCCTGGGTTCAAGTGATTCTCCTGCCTCAGCCTCCTGAGTAGCTGGGACTACAGGCACTTGCCACTAGGTCCAGCTAATTTTTTTGTAGTTTTTAGTAGAGACAGGGTTTCACCATGTTGGCCAGGCTGGTCTTGAACTCCTGACCTTGTGATCCACCGGCCTCGGCCTCCCAAAGTGCTGGAATTACAGGCGTGAGCCATGGCGCCTGGTCCTCCTGTCTCTAACATGTCTAAGCAAATCTCACACTTTTTTTTTTTTATTAAAGATGCGGGATCTGACTGTGTTTCCCAGGCTGATTTTGTAGTCCTGTGCTCAAGTGATCTTCCCACTTCAGCCTTCCAAGTAGCTGGGACTATAAGTGTGCACCAGCATGCCCAGCTTCACACATCTTTTCTATTCTGAGTTTCCATTTTGATTCACATCAGAATGCCTTTGTGAGGCCCACAGCGCAGATGATGAGAACGACACGGTGCAGGTCATGTATGACCCGAGGGCTGTGGGAGATTGGTTGTTTGCCTCAACTTCTACTTCTTTCACATTCTGCCTTTCTGTTTCCTTGTCTTTTTGAAAAGAGTGTTTATGGAATAGCTTACAGTTAGTGAGCCCTTTATTTTGTCACCTGTCCATTGTACCCCGAGCTCTGTGATACACAGATGAGCAAAATGAGGAAGACACATCCATTACTAAATAACTACATGGGGCGTGCGGGGTGCTGTGACAGCATGTGCCAGGCCCTGTGGGCCACGCAGGAGGGGGGCCTACTCTGGAAGAGACAGGGACCTGGGCACTTTTACATGAGCCCTGGAGAATAAATAGGAGTTACTTAGGCTGATCAAGAAGGTTTTCTAGGCAAAGGCTGAAGGTGCCATGCAATGTCTTATTCGGAGAATTGTTTGTTGACTAAGACTGGGGCATGTCTGGTGCAGAGTGCAGAGTGACAGCTTTTGTGAGCTGAGCTAAGGAGTACAGGAGTTAACTAGACTGTCTTGTCAGACCCCTGTGGTGGTTTTGTACAGAACACGTATCTCAAAGTCCCGTGACTCAGGAACTCTTTAACTCATAATATATTGGTGTGCTCCTGAAAGATAGTGTCTATTCGAATGTAAGTGTGAGTGGTCCCAGCTTTCATGTAGTTTTGCTTGGACCCCCGTTCATGCATGTACACACCCACCTTCATCCATCGGATTCCATCTTTCACAGGTCGCAGATCTAATGATGAAGCATCTTGGGGTGGCCCTGCTTGCCTGCCGGGTACCACCACCGAGGGAACAGCCAGTGAGGGGTGACTGCCTTGCTGCCAGGTCAGCATTTGAAGAGAATCCTTGCTGCTCCCCTTCCGGGGTCTCCTCCACCCCAACCGGGTCCTCTCCTCCTCCTTGGTAGGGTTGGTGGGGTGGGTGAGGGCAGGGACAGCTCTGGGTTACCTATAACAGCCTCAGCGTATCCACTAAGGTCTCACCTTTGGGATTTGTGTTTTTGGTAACAAGCAACAAGTGCCCCTTGACTGCATCCTAACTTGGGGGAAACTCATGACTGGTGAGAGGTTTGGAGGAGGAGTCGCGGGCCTGGGTTGGATCAGGGGTCTCAGCTAGCAGGGCCTCGTCCCTGGGCACTCAGGGAGCCTCTTAGCTGCCTGCCAGCTAGATGTGCCTGAGGGTAGCAGTACCTTCAGAAGCCATAATTAGAGATCTTATCATCTTGTTTTAGCTCCTCTGGAGTGGAAATTCTGGAAGTCAGTGGACCCTAAGCAGCTGGGCAGAGACCAGCAGTGTCCTCCCGACAGTTGGTGGCAGCACAGGCCACCCTTTGAGTCATAGGCTTGTTCCTCTGAGCTTCCCCAGAGAGGTCAGGTGGAAACTGAGCACAGGAGACCCTTTAAACTGGCCTTGTGAAAGCCACAGGTGATGGGTTTGCTTGTGCTGTTTAAGCCTTAAACCCGGGTTAAGCATTTCCAAACACATTCTGCCCCAAGCTTTCTAGGCATCCGTCAATGGGCCTCCTGAAAGCCCTTCTGATTCACGTGCAGTTCTGACCAGAGAGCTCCTGTATCTCCTCGCCTGCTGGGACCCTTCTCCTCCCACAGGCTGATGGAGGTCTGGTATCCCAGCCATCCCTCCCTAAAAGGATTCTCTGTCCTCTCTCAAGCCGGAAACTGGAGGAAGATTGGGGTCTCCCCTTTCATTATCCTATTGTCCTGTAGGGGGCGGCAGTGAAGCCTCTGTTTCCACAATCAAGATAGATAGACTTGTTTTACCTCCAACCCTCTGCCTCGAACTGGAGCCCCAGGTTTTATACCCTGGCACCAACTAAAGGCCTGTTCACCAGCAACTGGCTCTCTAGTCATTTTACTAGGAGGACTAGTTTGTTGTCTACTAGCCTCGTCTGTCTGTGGTAGGAAAAGATTTGAGAGAAGAAATCCTTTCCAAGTATCACTGTGGGCACCTGGTTGAGCCCCAAGGAGATTATACCTTCACTGGGTGTGCACTTCTGGGTGCGAGGAAATGAGTTATCTCTCCCCAGGCCTGCACAGGGCTACCGGTGTGGCGGTCACGGTCAGGCTGGAAGAGAAGGTCTGAGTTCTAACTGGTCCATAGGCACCACTCGGGGGCAAAGGCAGGGCAGAGCCCAGCAGAGGAGCAGCTGCCTGCGTCCACCTCCCCACACCACCTCTCCTGTTACCTCCCTGGCACACAGGCCACGTGTCAGGCCACATCTCCTTACAGCTCAGAAAGGTGGTCATGGCAATCAGGAGGATAAATACAACATTTTGTATCTCAGCGTGGGATGGGGGTGTGGGAGCTGCCCTGGGATGTGCTCCAGGAAGGTCTCCAAGGGATAGGGTACAAAGGGCAGAGGGAGGGTCCCTGTGGCCCTACAGCCAGGGCCCATATTTCCCTACTCAAAATCTAGATCTGTGATTTGACTGGAGGATCCACAGCTGCTATATCCATAGACCAAGAGCCTGAGGAGCCACACTGGGCCCACCTCCAGGTGGGTCCATGCCACAGCTCACGGGTGTACGTGTTTCTCACCCACCTGGATGGAGGAGAGTCCTGAGGAAGGGGAGCAGGAAGGGCTCTGGTGGGAACGATCAGAGACAGGCACAGTGACTGGGCAGAGCGTGTCCTTGGGCAGTTACTCCCCTGTCCAGCCTCAGCGGGGTGATCTATCCAAAGAGGAAAGGTGCCTGCTGCATAGGCAAATTGGGATGATTCAATAAGCAAATGTCTGCACAGAGGCTAGGGCAGGTGAGGTGCTCAGTGAACTAAAAACATAAGGGAACAAATAAGCTTCTTACCAAATCTGACCCCTCACAGACATTTCCCTCTTACCCAGAACAAACTTGCAGCTTTGGGGAAGTTTGAGGGGGAAAAAAAAGGTGTGCCGTCTGCCCTGGTAGGTAGAGAGCCTGGAGTTTGGAAATCCTAAGAGGCCGAGTGGCAAGTCTGCACAGGAAAGAACAGAGTGTGGGGGTTCGCTGCCTCTGTCCTGCCCCTGTGTGAGCTCACCCGTGTCCCTGCTCAACCTCCTCAGGCTCTACAGAACCAAGATGGAACGCAGTAAATGAAACAGAACCACAGGCCTGTCATTTCCTCCTGGATTTAACAATTTCAAACTTTCATCAGAGGTTTGTTCAGAGGAAGGGGAGGAGGGTCTTCATTCTCCATTTAAGGAAACCAGACCAGTGGCTCACACCTGTAATCCTAGCACTTGGGGAGGCTGAGGCAGTTGGATCACCTGAGGTCAGGAGTTTGAGATCAGCCTGGCCAACCTAGTGAAACCCCATCTCTACTAAAACAAAAATAAGAAATTGGCTAAACGTGGTGACGGGTACCTGTAATCACAGCTACTCGGGAGGCTGAAGCAGGAAATCGCGTGAACCCAGGAGGCAGAGGTTGCAGCGAGCTGAGATCACGCCATTGCACTGCAGCCTGGGCAATGGAGCGAGACCCGACTCAAAAAAAAAAAAAAAGAAAGAAAGAAAACTAAAGAAAACCAGATCACAGCATCTTCCTTAGATCCAAGGCCTGTCGTACTGGACCTGGAGCCTTTGCGCTCTGGGAGTTTATTGTAAACATCAGTCTTGCCAAACCCCACAACTGAGTGCTGTTCTTTTGAAGTAGGGGGACGGGTGATTTTTTTTTTTTAATTCCATAAATAACCTGGCTTCTCTCCCTATCTTTACTTCTCTCATGGGCTCTGAATGTGCCCAGCTGGTCATTCTCTTTTGTAGGTAAATATGTGCCCATTTTATTAAAAGAAAGGCCTCTTACAATGCAACTGGTAAGCCTCCTGCTTGCTAGTGCTCACAGATTCCTTGTTGCAACTGAAGCGGGCGTGTTACTTTGATAGTCATATGAAATAACCCTAACTTTGCCTGGGGCTATTTATAACAAGACATGCAGAAATATTGCACCATAAAAGCTGCTTCACTGATTCTTGCTGATTAGAAACTTGAAAAAAAAAAAATGGAATAAAAAAGTCCCAACCACTGGAGTTCTGACGTCAGGCAAACTGAAGCCACAGTGGTTCTCCCTGGCCCTTTGATACCAACCCTGAGCCTGAAGAAGTCGGGCCAGCTCCGTGGGCTCCTTTCCTGAGGTGCTTCATGTGTCTCTTACCTTCCTGCCCCAAGCTGAGGCCAAGAATGAATGACCTGGGAGGGGCAGGCTTGTCTTTCCGACATGCTGGGGATTGGTGCCAAGTTTTGCTTTAGGAGAAATGAAGGCAGAGCAATCCCCGGTATTAGATGAGGCAAGCGTATTCCACCTTGCCCACTGGCAGACAGGCCAAACAGGACGGAGGCATTTTTAATTGATGCTAGGACCTTGCAAGGATAAGGAGTTGGCAGGAATGGACGGAACACTTTATTTTCCTTCCAACATGCCCATTTACCAGGCTCATCCTCAAGGGCATTGTGAAAGTGGGCCCAGTGGGGTTTCTTCCCCTGGCTGTTGGCCAGAATCAAACTGGTTTCATCAGGCCCTGAATGTAGACACCATGTGTGGTAACTGGTGCATTCAGCGTCCATCCTTGTGTTCCTTGGGAAAGCGAGGAGCTTTCCCATCACCTCTTCTATTTTGCGGCTTGTCTTTTGGCCCTAACCAGCACTCTTTCCTTACCTCCAGTTGTCCTTCTCCACCCTTCTTCTCCAGTGTTCATGCATACATCACCCTTCATCCAGTAGAGTCAGAGATTTCCCCAAATCTAGCTCAGGTGGAAAACCTGCTTGGAAAGGAAAAGAGAAGCCTTCTGTTATTCCTAAGAGGTGACTGAAGAATCCTGCAGCATGTTTCCCTGGAGACTGTCTGACTGGATGCTCAGGTCATAGTGGGAAGAGCTATTCTGTAGCGGCACCTCGGACCATGCCAGTCACCAATCCTGGGGTTGGGGGGGGCGACTCCCGAACTGCGTTTAATAATAATATTGAGGCTGGGCACAGTGGCTCCTGCCTGTAATCCCAGCACTGTGGGAGGCCAAGGCAGGCAGATCATGAGGTTAAGAGATGGAGACCATCCTGGCCAACATGGTGAAACCCTGTCTCTGCTAAAAATACAAAAATTAGCCAGGCATGGTGGTGCACGCCTATAATCCCAGCTACTCGGGAGGCTGAGGCAGGAGAATCGCTTGAACCTGGGAGGCAGCGGTTGCAGTGAGCCAAGATTGAGCCATTGCACTCTAGCCTGTGAGACAGAGCAAGACTCTGTCCCAAAATAATAATAATAATGATAATAATATTGAATAGAATAAAAGAATAGTGATCTGGGAGCATCCATGCACTCCACACCCACTGTTCATAAAAGGCCACTGCTCCTTGGAGTTTCCTGTGTGGCCTCTGCCTTGTTCCTGTCCCCTTCTCTCTCTACTAAAAGTAATTAATCATCCTGAGTTATGTATTCATTATTCCCTCGCCTTTCTTCATCTAACTAGAACTTTCTGTTTGCATATCTTTGGGCTTTGCACGATGGAATGATACAGGACAGAGCCTTCTGCAATGTGCTTCTTTCTGCCAGACACCAGGCTCCCAAGAAGCATCATTTGGCCACAGCTGTGAATTGTTGTTTCACCATTGCCTTGAGTCCCATTGGGTGGAAACGTTGATTCTCAGGACACTTGGGTTCTTTTCAGGTTTTTACTATCACCGATTGCCTTGCTGTGCTATGTACATTCTAGACATGGCTCCTTGTTCAGGACTTTCTCTAGAAGTAAAGTTGCTGGATGATACGATTTGTACATCTTCAGTTTTCCCAAGTAGCTAGGTCAGACTGCATTCTGACAGGTGGGGTGTAGGCCTAGCACTCGCTTCACAGCCTTACCAACACTTGATGATGTTTTTACTATTTGCCAGTCTTGTGGGCATGAAGTAAAAGCTCACTGTGGTTTCTATTTGAATTCCCCTGTCGGTTAATAAGGATGGATTTTTTCACATGCAAATTGGCCGTGGTGACACACCTATTCAAATCTTTTGTCTGTTTTTCTTGACAGATTAATAGGTGGGTGTTCTTTTTATGTTTTGATACCAATCTTGAGTCACTTATGTGTGTTGCAAATATATTCTCCAAGTTTTGGCTTATTTTTTTCATTATGGTGGCTTTTGCTGAACAGAAGTTATTCATTTTAACAGTTATATTCTTTCATCTTTCCCTTTATAGTTTGTATAATTGTGTCTGGTTTCAGAAATCTTCCTCTTCTACACACAGATTCATAAACATAGTTTCCTCTAATGTCTTTTAAAAGTTTTATAGTTTTGTTTTTTACATTTACCACCTTAGCCCACCTGAAATTTGTTTGTTTGTTTTGTGACAGGGTCTTTCTTTGTTGTCCAGGCTGGAGTGCAGGGGCACAATCACAGCTCACTGCAGCCTCAACCTCCTGGGCTCCAGCAACCCTCCTGACTCAGCCTCTCAAGCAGTTGGGACTGCAGGTTTATGTAACTATACACCTGGCTATTTTTTATTTTTAGTAGTGACAAGGTCTCTGTATGTTGCCCAGGCTGATCTCAAATTCCCAGCTCTGCTTCCCAAAGTGCTGGGATTACAGGTATGAGCCACTGTGCCTGGCCGGTAAGGATTTTATGTAATGCTGGAGTTTTAGTGTTCTGGTTGTCTATTGCTATGTAACAGATTACCCTCAAAACTTAGTTATTTACAAAACATCCAGGCTGGGGGCAGTGGTTCACACCTATAATCCTAGCACTTTAGGAGGCCAAGATAGGCAGATCCCTTGATCTCAGGAGTTCGAGTCCAGCCTGGACAATGTGGTGAGACCATCTCCATAAAAAAAATAGCTGGGTATGGTAGTTTGTGCCTGTGGTCCTGGCTACTTGGGAGACTGAGTGGGAGGATCGCTTGAGCCCAGGGAGGTGGTCAGGGGAGGGCAGAGGTTGCAGTGAGCCGTGATCACACCACTGTGTTCCAGCCTGGGCAACAGAAGACTCTGTCTCAAAAAAATAAAAAACAAAACAATATCCACTTGATTATACCTACCATTTTGCAGGTTAAGAATTTGGGCAGAATTCAGCTCAAATTCAGGAAAATTCCCGTTCCCTGTAGACTCGCTGAGGTCACTTGGTATTAAGCTGGCAGATGGGCTGGTCTGGCGGGTTCAAGATAGCCTAATTCACATTTTGGCCCATTGATAGAAAAACTGGAATTGCCTGGGATTATTACTGCAGTGCTTTCACGCGCCTCTCTAGCTGGCATTCTCGGGGCAGTCTTGATGTCTTACGTGACAGCTCAGGGCTCCTTGACAGAGTGTTCTGAAACTATGATGAAAGCCACAAGCTCTGCTCACCAGCCTTAGAAGTCATTCAGTGCCATTTCAGCCATATTCTAAGTACTTTCCTACAGCCAACCCAGGTTCAAGGGGAAATAAATTAGACTCTACATCTCAGTAGAAAGAGTAGCAAAAAATAAAATAAAATAAAATAAAAGTGGGCATCTTACATTGTCCATAGTTAGCTAGTAGTTCATGACTTTTACATCTACATTTCATAAGTGGGATTGCAAACTTCTTTTCAGCTACTGTCCTCATTTGGTTTAAACTTTTATGTTTTAAATGTGTTTCCTATAAATAGTGTATAGGTGAAGTTTTAAAGCTGAAAATTTATATTAATTGTGATCACTAATGTATTTGCACTTACATTTACCATTTTATTAAAAGCTTTCTATTTATCTTACTTCCTCTGTTTCTTTATCTTTTTTTCTTGTCTTCTTTTATTTTTTCAGTATTTATTTTCTCACTTTAAATTTTCATTATAGGTAATTGACACACATAACAAAAGTGGAGAAACAACTCTCACCTTCAACACAATTCTCATTTTATCTATCCTC
This sequence comes from Alouatta palliata, assembly GCA_004027835.1. Taxonomy (NCBI): domain Eukaryota; kingdom Metazoa; phylum Chordata; class Mammalia; order Primates; family Atelidae; genus Alouatta; species Alouatta palliata. The sequence continues at coordinate 71,561 of PVKV010009068.1, forward strand.
TATACCTTCCCCCATTATCCAACACTGGGTTGTTTTTAAGCAAAACCAAGCCATCATATTATTTTATTCATAAATTCTTCAGTATGTGTATAATATTTAAGAAGTCTTGCTATGTCATTGGAGGAAAGAAACCTAAAGAAGAAAAAAAAAGAAGCCTTTTATGAAACAAAACTACATTACTATTATTACATATTTAAAAATAGCAATTCTTTAATATCATTAAATATGCAGCTATTGTTCAAATTTTCCTAATTGTCTCATACACAATAATTTTTTTGTTTTGTTTTTTTTTCACTTGGATTGTCTGAATTGGATCCAACAAGGTCCATCCATTTCTTTCTTCTTTTTAGAATAAACATTATTTTTCTTATGTAATTTTATTCTTACTAGCTTGGGAATAATACGCTTTATTCTTTATTATTATTCTAAAAATTCTAGCTTATCAGTCTGGAGTTAATCAGTATATTTTTCTCTCTGAATAGTGCATAGTTCAGAATATTTTAAATCCTATCAGCAAATGCTTTCCCTAATCTTAGATTATGTCCTATTGGTGTCTTGTATTTTGATTCTGATTTTTAACTCTAGAAGACATTATTATTAGTTTTTTTTGTTTGTTTGTTTTGTTTTTTTGAGACAGGTCTCACTCTGTCACCCAGGCTGGAGTGCAATGGTGAAATCTTGGTTCACTGCAGCCTTAACCTCCTGGGCTCAAGCAATCCTCCTGTGTCAGTCTCCCATGTAGCTGGGGCTGTGGGTGCGCACCATCACACCTGGCTAATTTTTTAATTTTTCTGATTTTTTTATAGAGCCGAGGTCTTCCTAGGTTGCCCAGGCTGGTCTCGAACTTCTGGGCTCAAGTGATCTTCCTGTCTAGGCCTCCCAAAGTGCAGGGATTACAGGCATGAGCCACCATGCCTGGAGTATTTCGTGATTTTGGACTGTGAGCTCAAATCTGCAGGAACTATTTGATGCCGAGTTGAGTTAAGTTTCTCTTGGGAAGGTTTGTACTTGCTTCTTCCAGGCATCTGGGGGAGCCACCAGTCGTAGGCACCTTTTAACTACATCTTCAGCTTGAGGTTTTTTTCTTCTACTCAGGTTCAAGGTTCAAACTCTTTGCATCCCCTTGAGAGAGGAAGTGGGTGAATCTATTTCCTAGTTAACTAACTGGAAGATATAACCCATTAGGGTTCTAATGGATCTTGTCAAATAAATGCTTTTTGGTTGTGTTGATTCTATTATCTATTTTGTCTTTTTTATTTCATCAATCTCTTTCAGCTTTCTTTGGAATTATTCAATTCTTTTTCTATCTTACATCGTGTGCTTAGATGATTAATTCTATTATAAATTGTATGGGGACTCTTCTATTAGACTCCCCACCTTAACTGGACCCGGTTTTCTTCACCCAGCAAGGCTGTGAAAATAAAAATTCAAGTTTACTTTTAGAGTAAATGTTATCAAGATACAAGCTGACATTAGAATTCTGCTTACTTCTGTGGGCTTTCACTCTTACTTTTGCTTGGTTTTCAGTCACTTTTTTTTTTTTTTTTTTTTGCCAGAGTCATCAATACTTTGTGTATATCAGCATTGTTCATTGTTTTCCACAGGAGGATAGGCCAGAGTACCTTCTCCATCATACTTCTGGAAGCGAAAGTCCTCTTGACAGTTATTATTCTAGTTCCTATTCCCAGAGTGCTAGTTTTTGCTAGACAAAGTTTCGAGAGTTTCTAACTTCATTCATCTGAATGTTCACTGCTATTTAAAACCTTTAAGACCTATAGTCTTGACACCTGGCTGTCTGCTTTCCCACAAGTACGGAGAGACCATCAGGTATGAGTTCTCTCCTCTCCTATCCTCTCTACTTTACAACACCTCTTTATCCACTTATCTTTCCTAGTTCTTCTTCCTCCCAAGTCTCATTTGGAGAACTGCCCCTTCTTTCCAAGGCCAAATCCTCTAACCTTTGCTATGAATTCCATTTTTGTGGCCAAAATTCCTCTTTCCTCACTCATCGTCTTTTGCCAATCATATTCTTACTTATCTTTCAAGGCTGAGTTAGTACTTTCTCTCCTGTGATGCCTTTTGAAATGTCCCTTCCCCCTTCATCCCAAATTTCCTCTCCCGATTCCAAGAGCACTTTATTGTTTAAATAACATTAACATAGAGCTTACACTGTCGTAAATAGTATTTACATAACTGGCGTAAATATTATTTGCATAACCGTCACTTCTCCTTCTAAATTGTGAGCTCCTTAGAAAAGACACCATTTTCTGCGTTATTTCTTACTGTGCTGAACATAGTACTTTGCATATAGTGGCTCACTGTAAATGCTTCTTGCCTTTCTTAGAAGTCAGTCTTTTGAACAATCTCTTTTCTTTACTCTGTCTTCATTTTCACTAGATCCCTCTCTTCTGTGGTCAGACACATTCAAGTATTTTGGAACTTGAAGGGAAAGAAAAAAATCATTGCCTAATCCTGCTGCTTCCATTTTTATCTTTCTCTTTCTAAATATCTTAAACATATGGTTTGTGACTTCTGTCTTCTTTCTTTACCCTGCATCCTACTTTAACCATCTATAATCTGACCTCCACTCTCACCACTCTACTTAGACTACACTCTTAAAAACCAAGAGTTGCCGGGCATGGTGGCTCACGCCTGTAATTCCAGCACTTTGGGAGGCCGAGGCAGGCGGCTCACGAAGTCAAGATCTTGGCCAACATGGTGAAACCCCGTTTCTACTAAACAATTTACAAAGATTAGCTGGGCATGGTGGCGTGCGCCTGTAGTCCCAGGTACTCGGGAGGCTGAGGCAGGAGAATTGCTTGAACCCAGGAGGCGGAGATTGCAGTGAGCTGAGATTGCACCTCTGCACTCCAGCCTGGTGCCTGGCAACAGAGCAAGACTCTGTCTCAAAAAACAAACAAACAAACAAACAAAAAACCAAGAGTTTTCTTCTAATTACCACCACCCTGTCCTCTCTGCAGCTTCTGTTTGATACTGAGCACCCCTGGCAGGGACAGCGACCTCCACCCAGTGTGGCCCTGGGATGCTGCCAGGGTCTCCTGCCCTATGACCACTGTTCCTCTATGCCCTACCCTCCATCCATGCCTGTTCTCAGCTCACAGCTTTCCTCTCTGTACTGAGGGACCCCACCCCACATTTGTGACTTCAGAAATTATGGATGGGGCTGCTTTTCCTATCTTCATTCTCCTTCCCTAATCTCTTCTAAAGCCAAAATCTGAATGCTTAAATTCTTTCCAGACATTTTCATTTGATGTCCCTTTGCTCAAGAAGGTTCCCTTCCCTCAATATGTTTGCGTTTATCTCTTCCATCACTTCCTGGTTCCTTTAGGGTCGACAATCTCAGTTTTGTTTGATCTTCCCCGATTTCTTACTCCCCTCTTTCTCACCCCCTATGACGTTGGCTCAGCCTCCACAAAATCTCTCTCGATTCCAGCCACCTCTGCTTTGGTTTAGGACTCATCCCTGGTTTAGTGTGCCAGGCTCCCTGGCCATGCCTCTGCTGTCTTAGTCCTCCTGCACATCATCACCTAATGTTCCAAAAATTCCATTCAACGTCTGCTGGAGGTCTATGGAGAAAGACGATGGATTTCAGAATCAGACAAGTCAGGATCTGAATCCCAACTTCACTGCTTACTGGCTGTCAAGTGTCAGTTTCCTCCATTCCTGTGAGGGCAATATCACTCACGGCATCGGATTTTAGTGAATATTAAGTAAGGCAATCTACTACTAATACAGTTACCTTTCTATATGTTTTTATTTTTAATAGATCAATAAGCATTTTCAGAGCAATTAAGTCATTTTCCCAGGGTCACAGTCTATAAAGCAGAGCAGAGTTTTTAACATATCTCACAAGGCAAGGTGAATATCAGCTTTCAATTAATCTGCATTCATTAATGAATCCATATTCCTAATGCCTCTTAACAAATCCTACATTCACTCAGTTCTTCAGTAGCCAAGGGAAGATACTGATCCTGAGGGGGCTGGAGCAGCTCCAGGTCAGTGTCAAGAGCTGAGACCAGCATTGGGAGAGAAGGTGGGTGGCTTTGCATGGAGGCCAGGAGGGGAAATGGTGAGGAGAGAAGAGGGCATCCCAAGATCCCCTGCTCAGCATGGCTATCGCTGGAAAATGAGAAAGGATGTGGAGCTCATTGTGTATTTTTATGACACTGAGTGGATTTAATCCTTTTCTGCCTAGGGCTGTTCACTCTTCATGAATGTCTTGGGGATTTGGCCAATTGTGAGAATGTTTCTGGTGATATTAAAGCTCATTTTATGAGATTGGCGGCCATTACTTTGAAACCATAAATCTTATGCTTTAAAAAAATGAAAATGATCGCTTTGAAAAATCCCATTTGATGATGAGAAGTTTGGTCAAGGAAAATACTCATATAAAATTTGGGATCCCCTCTTTTGCCTCAGGCCTGAATGTGGGCTGGGGTCAGGCATCCGGTGCCGTGTGAGGGGCTAGAACCTCTCTGACTGATGCTACGGTGGAGCAACGAGAACACCCAGTGGCATAAACTTTCAGAAAGACAGTAGAGAAAAAGGAAGGAGGATGCACCCTAGTCCAAGACACCTGCCTGCGCATTGCTAGTTGGGGTCACGTGTCCAGCTTCTTCAATATGGCGGCTGCGTGGTCCCGGCCCTCTTGCCGCACTCTCCTTGTGGCCAGAACCCTGGCCCTCCCTTCACCTCACGCCCCCAGATCAATGGCCCTTGGTGGCCATTCATTCAGAACTCCCTGAATAAGAGTATTTTATGGTAAATGTTGTTTGAGGAACATTGCAGGTTATTTTTCCCTTCTGGAGATTCCCAGTGAGTATCAGCAGTTGTGCTAAAGACTGTTTTTTTAGTAAACAGCCGTCAGAGCCAGCTGCTTGGACCCAGAGGTCTTAAGTTGTTCCCAGGACCCAGGTCATGCACTGTGAGAGTGGAGCTCATAAAGTTACCCACACACCTGTCTCCAGAGAGTCTCATTTCCAACCTGCTTGGGACCCAAGAAGGCTCAGTTGTTCAGATCCAAAAACACATTAAATAATTTTCCTCTCCATTCATTCTTTGTGATAGCAGGAGGGGAAATCCGCTTTTGTGCCTTGACAGATGTGCGGTTGCTAATTTAGGTAAAGTATGGTTGAGGAGTGTCAACCTGAAGCAGTGTTCTTGGGAGCAGCTTCCATTGTTACGGGCCCTGAAGACACTTGCTGCCTTGAACAGGGCAGGAGCAGCAGGGGTGGCCGTTGTGCTCAGAAAGAGAATCTCTGAGGCCCTCATCCAGGCCCATTGCTAGAGGCCAAAGGACACAGATAAAATCCATAGCAGTGAGTTCACAGGAGACGCCTGGTGCCACTGGGCGAGATCTCATATGGGGTTACGGGGGGAATGAAAACAGTAATTTTATGAGAAATCAGTCTTCCTCCCCAATCATTGCTAACTGCTTGCCATCTCTGAATATTTCAATTTTAGAATATTTGTTTTAGGGAACTGGACAGAAATGACAGGAGTTAGCCCATATTTGTTAGATCTTCCCTGTGTGCCAGATATGTTTTTAAGAGGCCTTCCTGTCCAACTTCTCACTTCCCACTCATGGCACTGCTGTGACTCATGGCAATGGAGTATTGTACCCATTTTACAGATGAGCAAATCAAGGCTTTGCAAGGCTGAGTCATGCCCCTCGTGAAGCTGGGTACCTCCAGAGCCCAGGCTCCCCCTTTCTGCCTGTTCTGCCTCAGGGTACAGTTTTGAGTCTTCCATGGAATCTTCTACACATTCCAGGTGGAAGTGTAGTCACCAGAGAAATAACCTAAGAAATCGCACCTACCTTTGCAAGGCTGCCACCTTCCCTGCTGCCCTTGTGGAGAGGGCCTGGCTAGCTTCTCAGCACCATGAGAACAGCAGACCCTTCTCTCCAGGGCCACTTGGAGGAGGAGAAGACTCTGTCCTGGCGCTGGCCCTCCTGTGCGACTCATGACCGATCCTGCAGATCACAGGAGACCCTGCAATGCGGGAAGGACCCAGAGCTCAGGGCAAAGGGGAGCTTCGAACGCTCCCAAAAATGTAGGTCCTCACCTATCATTTTAAAATGAGGCTTCTTTTCTTCTCCCCAGCTTCTACTTTCTCCTAGGTATGGGGTAAGATATTTTTCTCTTTTCTTTTGAGACAGGAGTTCACTCTGTCATGCAGGTTGGAGTGCAGTGGCACAATCACCCCTCACTGTAGCCTTGACCTCCCAGGCTGAAGCAATCCTCCTAACTCAGCCTCCCAAGTAGCTGGGACTACAGTTTTGCGTCACCACGCCCAGTTAATTTTTTTGTATTTTTGTAGAGATAAGGTCTCTCCATGTTACCCAGGCTGGTTTTGAACACCTGGGCTCAAACGATCTGGGGCCAGAGCCTCCCAAAGTGCTGAGATTACAGGCGTTAGCTACTGCGCCAGGCCAGTAAGAGAACTTCTTAGGAAGTTTTGGGATGAATTTGGCCAGCTTTGCTGTAGGGTATGTAGAAGGAGAATTTAAAAACTTCTTTGTTGGCAGGACTTAAACCTTCTGTGTTGCTGTTCTGTTTGTAAGGGCAGCGCTAACTCCTGACCCCAGCGGTAAGTTCCGTGCCTTCTTTTCCCAGCTGCAGGGAGGGACCCTGGATCATTGACTGGGCTTCACTGTCTGGAGAAGAGATGCTGGAGAAGTTTTCTCTGGAGTGAGTTTCTGTTAGTTGAATAATTTTTTTTTTTTTGGTGTTTTGTTTTTTGTTTTTTAATTATACTTTTAAGTTCTGGGGCACCTGTGCAGAACGTGCAGGTTTGTTATGTAGGTATACATGTGCCACGATGGTTTACTGCATCCATCACGACGTCATCTACATTAGGTATTTCTCCTAATGCTATCCCTCTCCTATCCACCCACCCCCTTCTATCCCTTCCCTAGCCCCCCACCCCCTGATAGGCCCTGGTGTGTGATGTTCCTCCCACCTCCGTGTCCATGTGTTCTCGTTGTTCAGCACCCACTTATGATGAGTGAGAGCATGTGGTGTTTGATTTTCTGTTCTTGTGTCAGTTTGCTGAGAATGATGGTTTCCAGCTTTATCCATGTCCCTGGAAAGGACATGAACTCATCCTTTTTTATGGCTGCATAGTATTCCATGGTGTATATGTGCCACATTTTCTTTATCCAGTCTATCATTGATGAACATCTGGATTGGTTCCAAGTCTTTACTATTGTGAACAGTGCCACAATAAACATATGTGTGCATGTGTCTTTTAGTTGGATAATTTGTGTATTTAATGGCATGTAACTTTTTTTTAAAGAAACAACCTTGTCAATTTCCCATAAAAGATCAAAATATATACTTTTAAATCTTACATCTGAATAAAAAGTAATAAAGACACTCCAAGTACAATCCAAGTACACTGGGCTAGACTGGAAGTTGCAGTTGGTTCAGGCAATATTCATACCCGAACTGCACCAGGCAAGCAGCTCCCCAGGCCAGCAGCCCGTCCAGTGACACTGGGCCCGCCATCAGCACCCAGCACTTGGTTTAATGCTCTCGTGTTGCCGCTGTGACATTCTGAACACTTTTTGAACAAGAGACCGTTCGCTTTCATTTTGCTCTAGGCCCCATGAATGGCGTAGCCGATCCTGCCCTGCTGGTTCCCTGTTCCGGGCAGAATGAAATCCAGACGCCCTCCACATCCATCCCCACTGCCGGGTGAGCCCCTCTAGGCAGACAACATGGCCCAGCCATCCTCACCACGAGGTCTGGCCCGGTGCCTGGCAGGACTCAGCCGGCATCTGAGGAAATTTTGTACAACACCGTAAAGGGGCTTTTTCTCTATCCAGATAAAACGGAAGCTCTTTCTATCCTCTCACAATACCCCTTTTTCAAACCAAACTGATTTCCTAGCTAAAAGCCAGGCTCACCTCTTGGTTGTACACGTGTGGGTTTATTAAGGCCACTGATAAACTTAAAACACTTTCAAATCTGACTTCTTTAATTTCTCGTTGTGTTATTCTTCTAGTGGAGCTTCAGTTTTTGCTAAAGGAAGCTTGTCTCTAATTTACTGTTACAGCACGAGTCTCTTTTAATCGATTAACTGAACACCCCAGGGTGAGTGACTGGCCCAGCCTAAGGAGGATGGGCTGCAGGCTCTTGAATGGCCCTGGTCTCAGGTAACTTCTCCAGCAGCAGCACACACGGGGCCTAGGGCCTACAAAAATGTTTAACTTAAACTTCTTTTGAAATCAGAAGTACATTTAACTCATATATGTAATATGTAACATGTCAACCCAGCCTGGATTATATTTGTCGCCTGCTCTGGTCTGAATGCTTGTCCCTATGGAAACTCATGTTGAAAAGTGGCAGAATTGAGGGCTGGAGCCTTTAAGGGGTGATTGGGTCAGGAGGGCTCTGACCTCCTGAGTGGATTAATGGATTATCACGGGAATGGGACTGGCGACCTTGTAAGAAGAGGAAGAGAGACCTGAGCCAGACCGTTGGCCCGCTCAGCCCCCTCGCGGTGTGACACCCCGCAGTAACTGCTGCGTCCCCACCAGGGAGAGGGCCCTCACCAGATATGCTTCCACAGCCTGGCACTTCTCAGTGTCCGTAACTGAAAGACATAAATTCCTTTTCTTTATAAATGACCCGACTTCAGGTATTCTGATATAAGCAACAGAAAACAAACTAAGACAGCTTCATATCAATGCAATCGCAAAATATATTTGTAATATTTTTTGGAAGAAGGAACTTATGAAGGCAAAGATGCCTCAAGGCCCTGGAAGTCACCACGCGGCTCTACGTGGTCAGCATTACCTATGTTACTGGACCCTCATAGCTTCTGCCCTCCGGCTGTATCCACAGCAAGAAGGTAAGCCAGTTTTTTTGTTTGTTTCAGATGGAGTTTCACACTTGTCCCCCAGGCTGGAGTATAATGGCAAGATCTTGGCTCACTGCAACCTGTGCCCCCTGGCTTCAAGTGATTCTCCTGCCTCAGCTTCCCAAGTAGCTGGGATGACAGGCACCTGCCACCAGGCCCAGCTAATTTTTGTATTTTTAGTAGAGATGGGGTTTCACCATGTTGGCCAGGCTGGTCTTGAACTCTTGATCTCAGAAGATCTGCCCACCTTGGCCTCCCAAAGTGCTGGGATTAAAGGCATGAGCCACTGCACCCAGCAATAAGCCAGTTTTGAAGATTTGGTGACAGTGGGTGGGAAAAGTGCTCTGTGATGTCCCATCCCCTGGAGCAGCCCCTCAAGAGAATGCAGCGTTTTGATAATGGCTTCAGGGACGGAAGGCTGCTCTGACTGCCAATCCCATGAGGGCGGAGTGCCTTCAGAAAAGTCTGCGGTGGTCAGGGCAGCGCTGAGCCCGGCCCGGGTGCCATTTCCTTTGGGAATTCTCCTTGGGCATTTGAGAATTTTCCTTTGGGCATTTTTCTTGGGTTCAGTCATTGGAGCTGCCCCAGCCCTCCAGGTGACTGGGATGCACACGTCCCTTCCATGGGGAGCCAGGCAGCTCTCGGGAGGAGTCTTTGCTGGAGTGGATTCCTATCATGCAAGCTTAGTTTGTGCATTTATTTTTTCAGGAAAATTCCTTTTAACCTCTGGATTTGTGAAGTCCTGAGAAGTGTGTATTAAACAGAAAAGGCTCTGTGTGCCTCATGGGTACATTAATCAGCGCTTCTGCATCCTAGGGCAGCAGGCACCTTGGGACAGATGTCATTAAACCCTCTGAGGTCAAGAGCACTGAGCAGACAGTGCGCTGGGCATAGGGAGGCAGCCAGTGTCCCTGCAGGCGCCCCGGACAAGCACGTAGGCCACAGATCAAGGTCTCTGCTCTGGCTCTTCTAGCTGTGCGGACAGCGCCCTTTCCAAGTAGTCTGGAGTCCAGGTTATGTGCAACAGACCTACATGTACTTTTCATTTTGACCCTCACCACAATCTTCTGAGAAGACACATGAGGAAACTGCTCTTTCGAAGGGTTGCAGAGAGGCATGGTGAATTGTTCAGTGGGTGAACCTCAAGTGGCCTGGTGGCTTCCTGCTTGCTGTCTCATGTCCTGGGCAGCTGGCATTCTCAGCACCTCCCCAAACAGCCCCACATCATATCTATGCTCAGACTGCCCTGTGCTCCTGTGCTGTTTGTCCCTCCCCCTCAAGACTCGCTTGATGCCCAATACAAAGGAAGAACAAGGGGAACAGGACCCCTCCCCTCCAGCACTGGCACAGCACAGCCTGCTGTGCAGGGTCTGAGCAGGATGCTGAGAGAGTGCAGGACAGACCCAGGCACCTGCAGACCCTCCTCACGTGAGGTCCCACCTGCCCCACGTGACACTACGCAGTTGCCTGTGCTCCATAGCATAACCAAGGTCAGGCACTGGTCCCAAGGTCACACAGATAGCAAGGGCCAGAGCTCAGATTTAAGCCAAGCTGAGTGATTCTAGAACTTGTGTGTGCCAAAGCACTGCATTCTGCCTAAGTGCTGATTTCTTTTTTCATCTGAAACAGCCTACAGAATCTTGGTGTTGGCTTTCTCACCAGACTTTTGGGAAGGTCAAATGAGATAATATATGCAAAATTGGTCTGTCACTGAAAAGTGCGCTGCATCCTGGTTTAATAACCCGCCCCAACCCACTCACAACTCTTCATTTTCAAATTCATTTAGTTGTCTTGATTTGGGGCAGTAATGATTTCTGAAAAGCAGATAATAGATATGTGCAAATTCAAAGCCCCTCGGGGGGGCTGCACTGTAGCATGGTGTGGTGATGGGGAGATAGAGGGCTGGTAGGATCTCGAATTCATAGTTTCTCTCCTGCCCTCCCTTGCTTCCTTCTTTTCTTCCTTCAGCCTTTGTTTCATTTCTTTCTTCTATCACAGATTTGTGGAGCTGGAACTGGGCTTCACTATCATATTCCAAGGCTCTGTATGGGGCACGGGGAGGCTGCTGTGAATAGAAAAGATGAAGCTCCTCCCAGGGACTGGACGAATGGCATGAGGTGAGTGGGTAGGGAGGGCAGCCGCAACCTGGTATTCTTTCCCATGGAAATCTGAAATAGTGGTATCATCGTCTTATTTTTTTTTCAGTTATTCTAAATATAGATCTCTGTGTGGAGATGAGATAAGATGAAAAGATGAGAGGCTGAGGAGGAAAATGGTAACAGAGAGTCATGAATGGTGACTTTTTCTCCTGGAAAATCACTTTGTAGGTTTACCTAGCTGAGCCTTGGGATCTTTCAAAGGTTGGAGCTAGATCCTTAAGTCTGTTGCCATCCAGAATGTCCACCAATGGACCCTGGAGGCAGACGAGAGTGAATTACTGTCCCCAGAAGAGACTCAGACTAAGCATGAAGTTGCCAGACACGCTGGAGATTTCTCTGAAATATCTTTTGTGATTTAAAAATTAATGTAATTTTGGCATGCTTTTCATAACACAAATGTTTGTTTTAATGTAAGAATAAGCCTTCCAAGAACACATAGTGTGTGATTCCATTTATATGAAATGTCCAAAACAGGCAAATATGTAGAGATGGAAAGTGGATTTGGGGTTGTCAGGAGCTGGAAGGACTGGATGGTAGGAGGTGGTGGCCAAAGGGAATGGATTCCTCCCATTTGGGGTGATGAAAATGATCTAAAATTGATGGTGGGGATGGTGGCATAATCTTGTGAATATACTGAAAAGCATTGAATTGTACGTTCTCAATGGGTGCTTTGTATGGGATGTGAATTATATCTCATGAAGCTGTTTAAGAAAATGAAAAATTGCCTGGGCATGGTGGCTCATGCCTGTAATCCCAGTACTTTGGGAGGCGAGGCAGGCGGATCACTTGAGGTCAGGAGTTCGAGACCAGCCTGGCCAACATGGTGAAACCCCATCTCTACTAAAAATACAAAAATTAGCCGGCGTGGTGGCATGCAGCTGTAATCCCAGCTACTTTGGAGGCTGAGGCAGGAGAATTGCTTGAACCCAGGAAATGGAGGTTGCAGTGAGCCAAGAT
>PVKV010009069.1:0-27603 GCA_004027835.1 Alouatta palliata
TTTTTTTTTTTTTTTTTTTTTTTTAATAGAGACAGGGTTTCTCCATGTTGATCAGGCTGGTCTTGAACTCCCAACCTCAGGTGATCCTCCCGCCTCAGCCTCCCAAAGTGCTGGGATTACAGGCGTGAGCCACCGCACCCGGCCTGGCATTTTGGTATTTTAAGGGTGTTGGTAATTTGCAAACTGCTGGAAGTGTCCCAGTGTCCCATTGTGCTGCTCCAGAATCCTGGAGGCATGATCGCCACGCCTGTGCTGCTGCGGGAGAGGGGGACTGCCTCAAAGAGCTTCTGAGCAGCCCAGAGGACAGGCCCCAGGCTCTCTCCCTCCCAGCCCGGGAGCCACAGTGGGCAGGCCCTCTTCTCCAGAAAGCATGTGTTTCCAGGTCAGAATGTCTGGCAGGACCCCCGAGCTGACGCTCCGAGGATTGAAATTTCCGCTTGTTGTTGCCCAGAAATGTCTGGCTCTGCCTGCGCCTACCCCCGTGCCTTCCCTGCCTGCTGCTCTGCGCTGATCGCTGGAACATTCCAGTCGGAGCTGGACTTGGTGGTGGTGGTGGGAGCCAGCAGGAGACGGGGCTCCGGAGGTCAGAGGCCACACAGCTGGCCGCAGCTCTGCTCCGCCCTGACCCTGACACGCAAGTGTAGGGCGTGCTCTCCCCTGGGCCCTGTTTCCAGCCCTGATGAAGAAGCGATAATGGGGAGGAGGCTGGAGTCTCCCTCTGGTGGTTCCCTGCTCCTCCCTTCTACGCTGGCCCACACCCGCCTCTGTGGCCTCGCCTGAGCTACTCCTGCTGGGCCACAAGGACACTCTTTCAGGTGCCTGAAGGTACTGCAGACGCCTCCATTCCGCGCCTGGGGCTCTGGAAGGCGTGAGGGAGGAGGTGGAAGGAACCAAGGAAGATCCAGAGACACTGTAGGGTCTGGCTGGGATGTTCATGTGCAGGTGTCCCGGAGGCAGGACAAGCGGGTCGGGCAAAGCTAATGGTGTTAGTTTGGGACACGTGGGCTTAGAGGCCCCTGTGACATCTTCCCAGTGTCCTCCAGGAGCTAGGGGAGGTGACAATTCCTGCTTGCAAGGGAAGCATCTGTGCGATGCCCAAGGGTGCAGGACCCTGGGCTGGGGCAATGGAGGCCAAAAACAAATGAGAAACACCTGTTTTCAAGGAGCTCAGATGCCAAGGCCAGGTTTTGGGGGCACAGGCCGCCTGAGGCTCCTCGTGGAAAGTGGAGGTGGGAGAGGTGGAGCAGGGGCCGCTGGGCCGCTGGGCCTCTAGGGGCACAGATGAGTGAGCCACACCACCTGGGGCAAGCCAGGAAGGCTTCAGAGTGGAGGTGAAATCTGTGCTAGGTTCACAGAGAGGGCTGGGCCAACATTCACAGGCAGAGCTGAGGAAACGGTGGGCATGGGGTCAGTAAACAGCCCAGGGCAGGCTGGAGCCCTGATCTGCTGGGCCAGTGAGGCAGACCCCTCTCCCCTGCCTGCCCTGAGACCCTGCTTTGCCTGAGTTTCTGCTCCTGGGCACTGGTTCCATCAAGTCTGCTGAGGGCAGGGGCACAGCATGGGCATGGAGGGCGTGGGCGCCTCCCAGGTGACGCTCTTGGATGCAGATACAGGCAGGGGATCCCCCCTTCTCCCAGCCAGCAGGCGCTGAGGGGGCAGCCCTGGGCCTGCGGGCATGAGGTGTTGGGAGCCAGCCTCTCCCCTGTCCTCAGCCCCAGGAGGCTCGCTTCCTGCAGGCCTCCTCAGAGACAGCCCCGGTGGAAGCGGCGGCCTTGGTTTGTGTGTGTGGCCTGGGAGGCAGCAGATCCTGGCTGGGAACTGGGTCAGTCTTCGAGGCATCTCCAGGCCCCATCCCAGGAGCTGAGGCCAGGAGCAGCTCTGCCTTCCCCTAGGCTTCTTTCTCGCCTTAATCAAAGAACAGGCTGGGCAGGGAAGTGGCCAGGCTGGCGTAACCCCTGTGATGCCAGCCTGGACGGGAGCCTCACGGAAGTCTGGAGCCCGGCCTGCGATCAAGTTAGACCCGGCTCCAGAAAGCGCCACTTGGGTGGGGTGGGGTGGGCATTCTTGTCCCCATCTGAGAGGGCCACTCACATTTAGCGTCTGGGAGGGGGACTGATCCCTGAAGCCTGGGCCAGACGGAGTCCTCCTGCTGTCCTTACTCCTGTAGAGATATGCCAGAAACACCAGTTCCTATCCAGCACCTGGCCCAGAGGCTCCAGGGTGAAGCTCGGTTGCTTTCGTTATCATCCTCTCTACCCCGATGCCCCCAGCCCCACTTCCTACCTGATTCACTTATTCATTCAACAAACGTTTAATGCTAAGGACCGGGAAAGACAGTTACCAAAAAGGCCCAGAGTCCTAGTTCTTGTGGAGACTACAATCCTCTGATAAAGTCCTACCATCCTCTGAGGTGCAACCAAACACCATCTCTTCCAGGAAGCCCTCCCAGCTGTTCTGGGAGTTCCTTTTCTGGTCAGTCCCTCTCTCTGGGCTCATGACACATCTCCTTTAGCCTTAGGATGGCCTCATGTGACCTGGTCTCTGCCTCCTTGAAACTAGTGCACAGATGGGCCTCAGTAAGGGGCAGTGGCTGCCACCATCAGCACCCCCACATCCCACCATCATCGAGGAGGTACAAGATTCCTGGGGTCCTGTGAACCTCCCGCCTGGCTCCCTGGCCTCTGACAGGCAACACCCCAATGTTAGCAGCACATAGGATGGTGGGCCTGTCTTTAAGAAAACTTGGCATCTAAAAATCCCAGCCACCAAAACTCATAGGTAGGGGCCTATGAGCCTTTTCACTTGACCTTTGTAAAAAGCCTCCTTAGTCTCTGCAGCGTCTGGGTCCCGTGGGAACACTGCACCCTGCAGAGCTCTAAAGGGAGGGCTGGTGGTGGCTCACATCTGTAATCCCAGCACTTTGGGAGGCCGAGGCGAGTGAATTATCTGAGATCAGGAGTTCGAGACCAGCCTGGCCAACATGACGAAACCCCGTCTCTACTAAAAGTACAAAATATTAGCCAGGTGTAGTGGTGCGTGCCTGCAATCCCAGCTACTTGGGAGGCTGGGGTAGGAGAATCGCTTAGAACCCTGGAGGCAGAGGTTGCAGTGAGCCAAGATCGCACCACTGCACTTCAGCCTGGGTGACGAGAGCAAGACTCTGTCTCAAAAAAATAAAAAAGAAATAAAAGAGCTGGCTGTCATCAGTCCCAAAGTGCCCTGAGGTCACGGCTGTGACTGCACTTGCCACCTCGAGCTGCTCTACTCTGGGCTGGTTCCTGCAAGAGAGGTTCAGGTTCTGCCCCTGTGGGTGGGGTGGTGGGGTTCTGATGCCCCTCAAATGCATGGGCATGTCCTCGGACCCTCCCCTTGCCCCTCTTCGTCTCATAAGAAGAGGCAGGCGCCTCCCAGGAATCCTATGTTGCCTGTTCGCAGGACCGGCTTCTGGCAGGGACATGGAGTCCAGGCACAGCTGGGAGGAAGATGTGAGGTGAACAGCAGCACTCGGCTGGCAGGACAGTTGGTTCCTGTGTCCTTGCCAGGCATTGCAAGCAAAGCCCCAGGCAGGCGTGTGAGGCTGGACCCCCGCCCAGCAGCCCTGTGATCCTGCCAGACCTGAAGCTCAGTTCTGGGGAAAAGGAGTATCTGTAAACAACAGAGGGACGGAGCCTGGCCTGAGACCTCCTGACCTTCCCAGGAATGGGGACGGAGGTCATGAGCAAAGCTAGCTCCGCTGCACGGCCGGGACTCAGGGAAACTCCCAGATCCTCCAATGAGCTTTCCCACCCAAGAAGGGGACTGGCAGCAGCCCTGAGACAAGGCAGGGGAGGCGGTCGCTTCACCCTTCGACCTGATCCTGGTCCAGGAAGCCATCGCTGGTGGAAAATAAACCTGTCAGGAGTCGGAGACGGTAGCGCCTTCCCTTCCCGGGCCCACGGGCCAGGCCCATATCCTGGGGGGCATTCGGCTTCCTGGTGACCCCTCGGCCATCAGCTCGGAAGCTGAGATTTGTGCCTACTGAACATCCCAGCGTCGCCCAGGTGCAATGGCACCTGCCTGTAATCCCAGCACTTTGGGAGGCTGTAGCGAAAGGATTGCTTGAGCCTAGAAGTTTGAGACCAGCTTGGGCAACACAGGGAGATCCTGTCTCTACAAATAAATAAATAAATAAATGAGAAATTAGCCGGCTGCCGTGGTGTGTGCCTGTGGTCCCAGCTACTTGGGAGGCTGAGGTGGGAGGATGGCTTGAGCCTGGGAGGTCGAGGCTGCAGTGAGCTGTGATTGTGCCACTATACTCCAGACTGGGCGACAAAGCAAGATTCTGTCTCAAACAAACAAACAAATAAAAATCTCAGCAGAACAAGGGAGGGGCCTGTCCCTTGGAAGGAGCTGAGGACGGGAAGGAGGGCAGCTAAGGCTTCCCAGTCCACAGCCAGAGGCAGAATCAGCGGCAGATGTGGCCTTAGTGAAGCCCAGGTCCTCCCTTGGAGATCCCAGGGGAGCAGACAGCTGCTGGCCCCCATGCCTGCTCGACCTCCTCTCCCCATGCCAGCCACCTGCACACAGCAGTCAGGGCAAGCTGTCAAAAGCCAAGAGCAGGCGCACTACATGCCGAAGGCTGCCACGGCTCCGGCACGCCCAAGGTGGCTGCCCTGTGCCTCTGGGAGCCCAACTCCAGCCACACTGCACGGGTCACACGCGTTCCTTTCCTGCCTTTGTGCCGGCTGTTGTTCCTTCTGCTGAAATGTTCTCTCCCCATCCGGCAGGCATCGTGCACTCATTCTCAGCCCGCCCCCATCACAGCAAGCTGCATCCTGGCTTCTGTGCCATGTCACCCCCACCATGCGGTGCAGGCCCGAGAGCCAGGACCTTGTTCATTTCCCTCCCAGCGGTGTCCCCAGCAGCTGGCACGGCCCAGCCGGGGCGGGGGCAAGGCTGCAGGATGGGGGCTCTGCAAAAGTCCTGGACTACCCCAAGCCTTGGGTCCTTACAGGCCGTGGAGCTCTGTCCCAGCCTTGCAGGGCTGAGGGCTGAGAAGCATCTACTCAGCCCCAGACTCCAGGGACTACCACTATGCCCTGGAGAGGATGACAGTGTACTCAGTAAGCCTGGGGTCCTGTGAGCGGACCCCCTTGGCAGGCAGCTGTAGAGGAGGCTGGTGTGGCCAGGCTCAGCTGCACGTGGTCCCTTCTCCCATCCCAGTGAACGCTGCCTTTTAGAATCCAAAGGTTTCTGGGCAGAGGAGTGGGCTGTGAGAAGAGGCCCGCAATGGCACCCAGCACACCCTGCCCTGGCTTTACTCTTGGGGTGCAGAGAAGGGGTTGCCCAGCCTGGGTTTCAGAGAGGGCACTAGATCTGTCCAGGAAGTCACCCCCAGCCCCATGAACTGTGTCACTCTGTGCCCTCTGCCCAGGCAGAACCAGCCTAAACCAGTTTGTGTGGTTCAGGGAGGCCAAGGGAGAGAAAGGGCCTGTAAACAAATAGGTCCTTCCTGGAAGGCCGCTGGGCCTCACACACCGGTCACTCTGCTGAGCACGGCAGGTCGCAGGCGCTTCAATACCAACCCCTCGGCCGGGCACAGTGGCTCACACCTGTAATCCCAAAACTTTGAGAGGCCAAGGCGGGCGAATCACCTGAGGTCAGGAGTTCAAGACCAGCCTGGCCAACATAGTGAAGACCTCGTCTCTCCTAAAAATACAAAAATTAGCTGGGCATGGTGGCACATGCCTGTAATCCCAGCGACTTGGGAGGCTGAGGCAGGAGGATTGCATTACAGCACTCCAGCCTCGGTGACAGAGTGAGACTCTGTGTCAAAAACAAAACAAAACAAAACAAAATATTGACCCCTCCCACCTCCCTTGCAGGGTGCCCACATGCCACCAGCAGGCCTTGTCACCTCAAGGGTGGTCTGTGGGTGGCGGTGGCAGGCAGGCCCTGGGAGCTGGGCCTCGACCTGCCGAATCAGAATCTGTATCCTCCAGGGTTCTATCTGCCCGTGACCTCTGAGAACTGGCCCCAGGAGGACAGTGCTAGTCTGGGGAGAGGATACGATGGTGAGGTTTCAGACGCTGTGCTGCGTGAGCTGTGGGCTCCCAGCCCCATGGTCAAAACTTCTAGCTGGCAGCAACCCCAGCCTCTGCCCCAGTTAGGCCAAGGCCAACCAGGGGCTGGGAAAAACTAGCGCAGAGCGCCCACGGGACACTGTTAAAGGATCCCCAGCTCCATGGCCAGCATGGGACCAGGTGTCGAGAGGCCGGCCATGAGCCCCAGGCCCCATGCACACTCACTCTGAGCGGGGCTGGTGTACCTGGGGCCCAGTTTCCCTCTCCACAGCACCAGCCCCAGGGTCAGGCAAGACTGCAAGGGGGAGCTGTCAGCCTGGGAGGCCCAGCAGAGCCATACAAATGGCTGTTTGTGTCCTCAGTTCCATCCACTGAGATCCCCCACACCAAAGTGAATAGGGCAGCAGGTGCCAGGCCATGGTCACGGCACCCAGATAGACCTGTGACTTGGGGGGGGCCCATCCAAGGCACAGCATGAGCGTCTATCTCCGCCAGGCAGCCGGCATACCCAGGAACGCCCAGTGTGGGGGACAGTGGTAGATGTTTGCCACCTAGAATGTTCACAACCACTGACAGAGCCATGTCTGAAGGAAGGACATGCCTGGGCTTTGCAACCACCTGAGTCCATAAACTTTCTTTTTTATTATTAAGTGTGGGCAGGGTTCTGTTCTTGCAACTGAGTCCTAACAGAAAACATGGGATTCACTGGCCGCGGGGAGAGCTGAAGATGGGACAATAAGGCACAAGACACCTGGACACCTGGAGAGAGGTGACGCAGGCCGGAGTCCTCACCCGGCTGCCCTGGGCCTCCGGGAGCTCAGGCTGCAGTCCCTGGGCCTGGTGACACCCACAGCATGGCAGTCTCTGGCTGGGCTTTGGGGAGCCCATGTGTCTGATTGGCAGGGCCTGGCCAGCCAGGCGGTGGGCACCAGCATGGTGGGTAGGCAGGCCTGGGCTTCCCGGAAACCTCTCAGGATGCAGGCTCTTCAGTGGGGTGTGCTTGTAATGGTGGAGGTGGCTTCTGTGGCTCAAGGCTACACTCCTGTCCTGTCTTCCCTTTGCACTGCGAACCCCACTCTGGTCCCTAGATGCCTAGGGACCTGGGACTGTGCGGCTCAGGAGGCTATCTGGAGCTGCCGCTGCAGCCTGCAGAGCTGGGAAGTGGCGTTTGTTCCCAAGAGGTCTGCGTGCTCCGGGGCTTTCTGAAGGGAAAGGCATTACCTGCAGGGGAGCCAGAAAGACACGGTGTCCAGCAAAAAGTCACTGGGAGTCCAGAAAGAGCCACTCCCCACCGCTGTGCTTGCCCGGAGCCCTGGGCAGTGGAGCTGGCCCAGGGACAGATTCTCCGCAGGCCGTGGGTCAGCTGTGGAAGGCAGACCAGGCCACACCCGAGCTGTAGAACTCCACGCGGCTGGACCAGTCGCCGTCCCCGCTGCCCTCCTTGTCCTCGTCGGAGTCATCGTCGTCTCCGCTGGACGCTCCGCAGATGGCCCGGGCCAGGTGGGCCGGCTGCCCCGGGGACCCTGCGCCCTGCTCCTCCGCCGCCTCCTGCCGCTGCTGGGCGGCCAGCTCGCGGTAGCAGAGGCTGCAGACGCGCACGGGCTTGGGGGACAGGCGCGGGAGCAGGAAGCGCTGGCGCGAGCACTCAGCGCACACCACGAAGCCGCACTTGCGGCAGTGGTGGCGCCGCGTGAGGGCGGAGAAGCGCGTCTGCGTGCAGCGCATGCAGATGTCCGTGGCCTTGTCGGGGATCCAGGGCGCCGCGTGCTCTGTGCTGGGCGAGCGGCCCGTGGCCCGCAGCTGCCGCCGCACGCACTCCTCAATGTGGCTGATCCACTCCTGGCGCTCCGTGGCGGAGGCGGCCGACACCACAAAGGACTTCTTGGCCGTCTTGATCATCCAGCGGTTCTTGGCCTGCAGCGTCTCGGGCAGCAGCTCCAGTGTCACCTCCTCCAGGGGGATGATGTGCTGGCTGCGGTATTTGCGCTTGTTGAGCACGATGCTGCCGTACACCAGGATGTCATTGAAGAGGAAGAAGATGCGCGGCTTGGCCTTCTTGCGGCACTCCTTGGTCAGCACGCCCTCGCCCAGCAGCACTCGGCCCAGCAGCGCCAGCGGCTGCCCCGAGGCCCCGAAGCAGCTCTCCACAGCTGCGATGCGCTGGCTGTTGATCTCCGTATTGGCCAAGTGGTCCACCATCGTCTCCAGCCCGCTGCAGGAGGAGACAGACAAGGATCACGTCCAGGCAGGCGTGGGGGCGTCAGAACCATGCTGCCCACCCCCAACTCACTAACCCGCCACACCAGACAGCCCACTGATGACCCACGGTGCCCTGCAGGCCTGCCCAGCACTGACAGGCATCACCCCAGAAGCAGATACTTAGACTTGAGTACAGGGAACTTCAGGAAGGGAAGGGGGATCCCTCAGTAAAGGGCACGTGGAGGCCAGACAAGGATGGGAAGGGAGGGATAAAGTGAGCTACTTAGGCTGGGAGCAGCAGCTCACACCTGTGGTTCTAGCACCTTGGGAGGCTGAAGCAGGAGGAGGCCTGAGCCCAGGAGTTTGAGGCTGCAGTGAGCTATGATCATGCCACTACACTCCAGCTAGGTGACTGAGTGGATTCTATCGCTTCAAAAAAACAAAGAGGTGAGCAGGTGACCACTATGGGCAGCAGAGGTTCAGCCCCACTGGGGAGCCTTGAAAAACAGGGTGGAACAGACCTCGATGGGACATCAGAACAGTCCATGCCAGGAGACTTGGGTCTCCACCCCCAACCCATCCCTGACTCTGCCATCCACCAGACCAAGCCGTCACAGGCCCTGCAACCCATGTACCCACCCAGTGAGTTCAGCAGTCACCACCAACATCACAGGCACGGGTGCTGAGTGCTTCCTGTCAGCCAAGCGTGACTGTCTCACTTAGCCCCACCCGACCCCAGGATGCAGAATCCCCACTTTACAGGAGGGGAACTGAGGTAATGCTAGGGGACAGGGGCCCCGGAGCCCACATTATGCTGCCCTCCTGCGTGGAGTGTGAGGCACACAGACCCCTCTGTTGGTGCCCTAAGCACTAAGCGCTAACTCAGAGCTCATGCCAAGCGCCCCCTGCTCGATCCACACACACACCAGCCCACCAGACTCACAAACTTGAAGACCCCCTCAATGCCACAGCCTCCCCAGTCCAAGCCTCCGGTCCTGGCCTCTCCAAGCTCTAGGAGGGCTCTCAGCGTAGATGTTTACCTGCTTGTCTAATAAGCTCCTCAAATGCAACACATCCAACACCAAGCCCAGTCCCTGCAGACCTGGGTCTCTTCCTCTCCTTCAATGACACCACCATTCACTCAGGAGTTCAAAGCCCAGATCTCGGACGCATCCTTGAATCTCCCCGTCCCTGTACCTCCAACATTCAAGCCATGAGCAAATCTCATCATCGTTACCTCTCCAATCTAGCCTGCCCACTTCTCAGCACATGGCTCAGCCACCGTATCAACGACAAAGGTGCCACTGTGTCCCACCTGAGACAGCTGTCCCAGGGTCGGCTCCTTCCTGCAATGGGTTCTCAGTTCCCATCTGCCTTCCGGAAGAGTTCTCCTTGACAACCCCAGCTCAGGCAGCCTCTCCCCACACCCAGGACCGGCACTGACAATCTACAGTCTGAAGTCAAATCCGGCCCTCAGCCTGCTTTTGTAAAGATTTATGGGCCAGACGTGGTGGCTCATGCCTGTAATCCCAGCACTTTGGGAGGCAGAGGCAGGTGGATCACAAGGTAAGAAGTTCAAGACCAGCCTGGCCAAGATGGTGAAACCTGGTCTCTACTAAAACTACAAAAATTAGCCGGGCATGGTGGCAGGCGCCTGTAATTCCAGCTACTCGGGAGGCTGAGGCAGGAGAATTGCTTGAGCCTGGGTGGCAGAGGTTGCAGTGAGCCGAGATTGCGCCATTGCATCCAGCCTGGGCAATAAAGTGAGACACTGTCTCACAATTAAAAAAAAAAAGATTTATGAGGACACAGCCACATTCATTAATTATTGTCTCCAGTGGCTTCCACACTGCAATGGCAGAGTTGCACGCTGGTGACAGGGACTACATGGTGACAAAGCCTAAAATATTCACCATCTGGCTCTTTGTAGAACGGGTCTGCTGACCCCTTCTCTGGGATTCCACCCGATTTTGTTTTTTCTTCACGGGATTTAACAGGACCTGCTATTTTCTTGCCTAGTCATTGCCTGTGTTTTCTGTTTCCACCACTCAATTCTGAGCTCCATAAGGAAAGGAACCTCTTCTTCACTGTGCCTACAATTCTTGGAGCCACGCTAAGCACACACTAGGTGCTTCATAAGCAGCTTGGCATGGTTCCAAGCAGCTCCCGAGGCCCACCATGCATGACTCAGTTCTTATCTCTGCAGAGGAAGAGGTGAGAGCTGGCCCCACCACCACCACCACTTGCACACAGGCGTTCAGGCACACACAGCACGCCTGGGCCTGAGCTGATCACACCCACAGTGTTTCTGGGTCACCAAGCTGCCATTCTGAGGCTGGGCACCTGTAGGAAGCCAGAGTGGGGCCCCAGTGTGGGGGCTGGATGCGTTTCGCAAGAGGGGAGGCTGTGCCCCTCGAGTCCCATGCCACCGGTCCCTGCAGATCACAAGTGTCCTGAGAAGTGCTGCCCACAGCGCCTTATGTAAGAACTGCTATTTTTAGTTTGCTGATCTTGGCTGTACACTGCAAACCTAGGGGATTATCAGTGACAGCCCTGGCCCGTCCCGCCATGACTGATCACTGAGTACCTGGCTGATGAACAATTTGACAAAACCAGAACTGCATTCCACAAAGTGCAGTAAATGCACAGCAGACTCAACCAAAATGCCTACCAGCAATGAAAAGGATAAAAACCCAGGGCTACTCACGCAATGAGAGATACTGATCAGTGTGGTCTGACAGCAAACAATGAATACCGAGTGGAAAATCGCAACCTGTAGAATCTTGTACGTAAAGTGATACCACCTATATAGGAATTATGTAACATTCTGGAACTGTTCAAGAACTGTATCTATGAATAAAAATAAGAGGAAGGCCAGGCAGTGTCTCACGCCTGTTATCCTAGCACTTTGGGAGGCTGAGGTGGGCGGATCACCTGAGGTCAGGAGTTCGAGACCAGCCTGGCCAATACGGTGAAACCTCATCTCTACTAAAAATACAAAAATTAGCTGGGTGTGGTGGCGCGTGCCTGTAATCCCAGCTACTCGGGAAGCTGAGGCAGGAGAGAATCGCTTGAACCCGGGAGGTGGAGGTTGCAGTGAGCCGAGATTGCACAATTGCATTTCAGCCTAGGTGACAGAGTGAGCCTCCATCTCAAAAGAAAATAAAACAAAACAAAAAAAGGAAGGAGGGGAGGAGAAAACAAAACAGAAAATAAATAACAAGCGTTGGTGAGGATGTGCAGAAAACTGGAACCTGTGCACTGCTGATGAGAATACGACCTGGTGCAGACTTTCTGCAAAACGGTACGGAAGTTCCTTCAAAAGTTAAAAGCAGAACCTACCATCTGATCCAGCAATGCTACTTCTGGATATACACCCAAATTGAAAGCAAGGACTAAAGTAGGTATCTGCTTTCCCATGTTCATACAGCATCACTCACAATAGCCAAGAGGTGGTAGGAACTCAAACGTCTATCAGTGTGAGAATGGATGAGCAAAACGTGTAATATACATACCATGGAGTACTATTCAGCCTCGAAAAGGAAGGAAATTCTGACGCACGCTACAACACAGATGAGCCCTGAGGACATCATGCTAAGTGAAGCAAGCCCGTCACAAAAGGACAAGTACTGTAATGACTTCTATGAGATATCCGAAGTAGTCAAATAGAATGGCGGTTGACAGGGGCTGCTGGAAGGGAAATGGGGAGGTTGTCTGGGTATGGAGTTTCAGTGTTAAATGGTTAAACGGTTTTAGAGGCCAGGCATGGTGGCTCACGCCTTTAATCCCAGCCCTTTGGGAGGCTGAGGCGGGCGGATGACTTGAGGTTAGGAGTTCAAGACCAGCCCGGCCAATATGGTGAAACCCTGTCTCTACTAAAAATACAAAAATCAGCTGGGGATGGTGGCGCATACCTGTAGTCCCAGCTACCCAGGAGGCTGAGGCAGGAGAATAGCTTAAACTTGGGAAGTGGAGGTTACAGTGAGCCGAGATCACGCCACTGCACTCCCGCCTGGGCGTCGCAGTTAGACTCTGTCTCAGGGGGAAAAAAAGCATTTTAGAGATCTGTTTCACAACAATGGGAATATATTTAACGCTGCTGAATTGTACACTTGAAAGTAGTTAGGATGGTTAAAAAAAAAAGATACGGGAGAAGGTGGCCTAGGGAGAGGACCTAGATGCAACCAGGAATGGGGGACTCAGATTGGATTTCACCTTTGTCTATAATGTTTCATTTTTTTAATTAGAAAAAGGCAGCAGCAAACATGACTGAAATCCGAATACCTGTCAATTTCAAGAAATGGGAAGATGTGTTTCTTCTTCTAATTTTAAGGTCTTCAAAAAGAAAAGAATTACACGCCAGTGTCTAGATCAAGTCCTGGGCTCCCTGGTCTGGGGGCTGCTGAGCAGGTCTCAGGATGGGACGCCTGGCTGGGCCTGGCAGGGTGACCGCATGGCATCCGGGCCTGGCCACCTGCCGGGGATGTCAGGAGCCCCGAAGAAGCAAGGTCGCATGTGCTGAGAAGTCAGGCCCCTGGTAAAACAGGATGAAAACCCAATCCTGAGACTGTAGACCAAAGCCTCACACATTCAGTAGCCAAGGCAGGTGAGTTTTGTGCCCATAGAGCAGGTAGCCCCACGTCAACCCTGGAAGCTCGCTGAGCTCCGGGGACTGGGCCAGCCAAATGGGCAGCAAAAAGGAAGGGAAGGAGCAGCACCAGGCAGAAGAGAGCCACAGGAAGGGGTGCCCAATCCACCCTGGACCCAGCCAGCAGATAGAGAAGCCTATGATGCTGTCTCCGCAGCCCTTGGAGGGAGCACAAAACACTCAACATGTGACCCCGTTGCTGCTCTGCACCCCGCCCCCCGGTGACTCACAGACCTCCTCTAGGCCCTTATGGCCAATGTCCAGCTGCTGCTGGCAAAATGTGAACCAGGAGGGGCATCTGGTGGCGATGAAAGGGGCTGGGCTCAGAGCTGACCCCACAATGGGGCAGCCAGGGGCTCACATGCGCCCCGCTTTGTGAATCTGCTGAGGGTCCCAGGTTGGGCGAGAGGCAGATCAGACAACATCCTCCTGGGGCTGCCCCGACATGCTCACACCCTCTGTTCGTGACCAAAACTTCACACCCTAGTTTGACCTGGCCTATAGGTTTTTCTTGACAAATACAGCAGCCCAGAGTTAGATGGGAAATGCTTTTTTTTTGAGACATTGTTTTTGTCTTGCTTTCTTGCCCAGGCTGAACTGCAGTGGCGCAATCAGGGCTCACTGCAGCCTCGAACTCCAGGGCTCAATAAAGCCCCCTGCCTCCGCCTCCCGAGTAGCTGGGACCACAGGCATGCACTAGTAGGCCTGGCTAATTTTTAAATTTGTTGAAGAGGTGAGGGTTCACTATGTTGCTTAGATAGGTCTTGAACTCCTGGCCTCAAGCGCTCCTCCCTCCTCAGCCTCCCAAAGTGCTGGGATCACAGGTATGAGCCACTGAGCCCAGCTGGGAATCCTCTTTTATCATTCTCACCAGGGAAATGAACCTCCCTCGCTTAGCACAGGGGAGGAGAAAGCTGAGCCCCGTCCCCGCTCATCTGGGGCCGGCCTGCCTTGGGAAGATGTTGGCGACAGAGCTTCCTGGCAGCCTCTGGGCCTCAGATAGTGCCTGTGCTGGCCCCAGTGTGGCCCTAGGGCTGCTGGTAGATGGGAAGCTGCAGCACAGGATCAGTAAAATCAGGCAACGAACAGACCCATGTCCTTCTTTGAGGGTTCAGAGGCGTAGGGGCTCTCAGGCTCAGTGATCCTACTGTCCGCAGAGGGGCTGGAGGTGCTCACAGGAGCATGGCGGCTTGGGAGCCACATCCTGAGAGCCACCGCGTGCCTGCGGAAGCCGTGAAGCCAGGTCCTGTATGTGGCAGCCCAGGTGTGACATGTGATCAGCAGCAGGGGCTGGACTGCTACACCAAATCTGAGCCACTGCCAGCTTTTCTAAGTCCAATTTTACCGAAAGACAGCCATGTGGGACAGAGGCGCTATGGCTGGCAAAACTGAAACTATTTGCTACCAGCTTTTGACAGAGAAGGTTTGCCAACCCCTGATCTACACCACGCCACGTTATAAAATGCGTAACGCACACACTGCAGGACACACTGAACGGGCCACGCAGGGCTCTGCCTGATGGGAGTCACCTGTCGTCTCCCCTACTTGGTAAGAGATGTGTGGGGCCCCAATATGGTCGCCCAGGAAAGTAGGAGCTGGGCAGGGGGTGGCGGGGCAGGGGTGGAAGGCTGTAACTCTTTCACTTTGGGTTACACATGGGGACACTGCTCAGGGACGTGCAGGGCCAGGGTCGCTAAGGGAATTAGAGTTCTGAGGGCAGCTTGGCCCTTTGGACTTTCCCTTGACTTCCAGATCCGGGTCCTCCTTCCCTGCAGGGACCTGGGCCCCACGAAGGCCCACCCTGCTTCCAAGCCTGCCTGATTTCATTTTCCAAGTATTTATGAGACCTACTGTGTGCCAGACACTCTGCGAGATTACAGCAGGGAGCTGGGGACCAGGCCCTTCAGGAATGCACACTTCCTCCCAGTGAGACTAGAACATTAACAAGGTCTTTTCTGAGAGCCAGTGCTAAACGTGGTGAAGAAAAAGACTGGTGCGCCCGGCAGGGCCAGGGCTGGGGTGACAGTGGAGGTCAGGGAAGGCCTTGGGAGGAAGTGACCTCATTCCAGCCTAAAGAAGCCAGCCATGCAAAGACCTAGGGGCAGAGCTCTGGTCCTGGGAGCAGCTCAAGGTGGAATGCGTGAAGTCAGGCCGCAGAGGAAGGAGTGATGGGGCCAGAGGGACAGATGAGGTCGCAGGGCTGGCAGGGACCATCCTGCGGACTCCAAGCCTCCTCTTCCTCCGGAGGGGCCGCCCCTTGGCTCTGTCTAGCCCTGTGATTCCTGGAAGGCCCTCCTCCGGGAAGAGACCGGTAATAGGAAAAACAAAGCAAAACAAAACTGTAAGTGCCTCCCACGGAGTGCTTAGCACTCACCAGGCTCAAAGTTAAGCATATTACGTGCATTATTTCACTTAATCCTCACAAAAGCCCCCTTGAGGAAGGTACTTCCATCACATCAAAGTCCCTCCCCAAGGTCCTGCTGAGTGATCAGGAAGCCCGGTTCCAAAATAGCTGTGAGCTGCAGAAGGCTGCACTCGACCAGAGACCAAATCAGAACTCCAGAAATCAGAGTTCAGCGGGCGTTGCCTGTGCTCCAAATGCCTGATGCCCACCCAGTCCCAGGCAGGTCCCTCAGCTTGGCTGGGCTGTCCTACCCTCCAGGACACACCGGCCAAGCCCCCTTCCTTCCTCGGTGGGCTGGATTGGGTAGGTCCCCTAGCTTCCCCGGGTGCCTGGCCTGTGTCTTGGTAGCCCTGAGGGCTGACGTGTGCAGGGATGAAGGGCGAAGTCAGACTCATCTCGGCTCACACAGACTCCACTGGGAATGACGCTGCGCAGAGGACGATCCCAGCGCATTAGGGGACTACCTCCTCACCCACTTCCTTGGCCGCTGACCCTCTCTGGCCGGGAGATACCAGCTGTGTTCAATTTCCAAAGGGGTGCTTCCCTTGGGCTGCAGAGACCAAGTTTCAGGGTGACTCGGAAACTCTGCTTTCCCACTTACAAAGGGGCTGACCATACCTCTGCCCTACACAACCCGTCTGGTGTTGGGGAGACCAGAAAGGAGGAGATTCCAGGCCGCCTCTCTCTGCGGGTCTGCTCAATAGTTTCCTTTCTGAGACGGCAACCATGCCCGAATCTCTTTCCCTTGACAGCTCCCACCAAGACTCACAAACTCAACTGCTTCAGAGGAACTGGGATCCCAACGCCCCCGCTGTGCGAGCCCCGAAAGTGTTGATCCACTCACAACACGTCCCTGCCCAGGGGGACAGTGATCCCACCCAGGCCTCCAGACTGCAGACTGGGACCGAAAAGAGAGGCCTGGAAGCCGTACGAGACCAGGACTCCAGGAAACACCACCGGCGATCGGGCTTGCTGAGACCCCTGCAGCCTCGGGATGTCCGCGAACCCCTCACCCCCGCTAGCTTACACCTGCGCATTTCCACCGGGACTCCGCCTCGGCCCCTCCTGCCCCTGCCCGCTGTCCCTCGCTCTCCCCAGGCTCCCTGCCGCGCCCACCCCGCAAGCTGCTCAGGAGCGCCCTTCCCCGGCCTCTTCTCGGGCCAGAGTCCGCGGCGCCGCGCCCCGCCCGCCCGGGAGCCACCCAGATGGTGCGGCCGGAGGGAGCTCGCCTGCCCCGGGGGTGGGGAGGGAGGGACTCGCCTTCTGGGCCCGCCCCGCGCCCCGCAGCCCGGCCGGAGGACCGTGGAGAACTCACCTGCTGCGCCGGGCCCGCGCCCGGAGCCCCGAAGCCAGCCCGCGAATCCGCACCGCCGCCGCCTCCCGCCAGCCCTTGGCCACCCCGCGCCACTCAGGTCCCCGCCCACTCCCCGCCGGACACGCCCCTTCGGCGGCTAGGCCAATCGGAGCCCGGGGCGAGGGAGGGGCGGGGACTGGGCGTGCCTCCCGGAGGGAGCCCGGGCTGGTGCGCGCAGCGGGTCCGGGACTGGGCGGGGCTGGCGCCCCTGTTTGACCCCTCTGGTCTCGCCCCGCTTCCCTTTCCGCCGGCTGCAGCCCCACGCGGATTGCGGCTTCTGTCACCGGCTGGGACTGCGAGCCTGGCCCTTGGCGGGGCTGGGGGGGAGGGCGCCGACGACTGCGAGACCTGCGGGGCTCGGCGGGGAAGGGGGCGGTGTGAGGCTCGTGCCTTCTGGTGCCTCCGGAGGGCCTCACAACAGTCATCCCCGCGGTCATAATATGAAAATGCGGCAGAACTTTATAAACTTTTTTTTTTTTTTTGAGACCGGATCTCCCTCTGTCGCCCATGCTGGAGTGCAGTGGCGTGATCACGGCTCACTGCAGCCTGCACAGAAATCATCCTGACCCCAGGAGAATTAGCCCGCCAGGACGGCTAGTTTTTGTATTTTTGTAGAGACGAGGGTCTCACTATGTTTATCAGGCTGGTCTCGAACCCCTGAGCTCAAGCAATCCTCCGACTTGGCCTTCTAAAGTGCTGGGATTTCAGCAGTAAGTCACCGCACTTGGCCTATTTTAAATATTTTAGAGTGAAAAATTTCAAACTGAAGGAAAGAGAATAGTCCAGGGGACCCTGGTGCCCATCACGCAGCTCTAGCACTAACAGCAGGTTCTGTCACCCAGGGCTCAACAGCGCCAGAGCCTACTGTGCAGCTCAGAAGGAAATTCCCAGGCTTCAGCACCCCAGGCCTTGCTGGGTCTCCCTGGCCTCCTCCCCATAGGTTCTCTTGGACTTCTTCCTGTTCCTCAAAGCCCCAGGCCTTTGCTTTTCCCTCCATCAGGCCTTGAACTGTCACCTCTTCAGGGACGCTGCCCTGGCCACTCAAAGCGGTTCCCTGTCTCCACCCCATCTCCCTGCACAGTCACCCGTGTTTGTAAGTTTGCAAAACGTCTCTCCCAACCCGGGGTCCTCTCCTGAGAAGGTTCAGGGCTGCCTCCCAGGCTGTGGCTTCTGTGGAATGCTCATAAACAAGTCATGCTGGTGGCTTCCCTCCCACCCAGGCTGTGAGTCCCACAGGCCAGATGATAATTTCTTCTCATTCAGACAGGACTTTCTTCTCGTTCAGCCCTGCAACCCGAGTGCTGAGAATGGGCAGCGCATAGGAGAAATGCACTCCGTGACTGTCATATAGATGCAGGTTTTCTTGCCAAATAGAACCCCACCTGGGCACCCCAAGAGGGGCTGGCTCAGGCCAGGGCAGTGCCTGCTGGGCCAGGACAGGGCGGGAGGGGAGCAGCAGGATGAGGGCTGATGGGCTGCAGGGCCATGGGGCTGCAGCTAGAAGAAGTGCCTGCTCTCCTGAGGGATGTGGACGAGGCTGTGAGGGAAGTGCCTGCTCTCCTGGGGGATGTGGACGAGGCTGTGAGGTGGGCCCAGTGCTGGTGACCGGCTCTCCAAGCTGAGAAGGGAAAGGAAAGGGAGCAAGGGAGGGAAGGAGGAAAAGGGAGGGGACAGGCAAGTGAGAGGGCCACCAGCAGTGGCCTTGGGGAGCCCCCTCCCCACCACCACCTCACGGCACCCACCCACTACCATTGTCCTCATCAGCAAGGACAGCATTTATGAGATTCAACAGAAACCGTCACCTGGTAAGTAACCCGGAACCCCACTAGATCCGAATGATGTCTGTTTGCTTTCAAAGTACTTAAACATTTTAAAAATGCATTGCTGTGAACATTACATATGGGGAGAGTTCACATAAAAATCAGGATCTTCAGCTTCTCTTAAATCAGAAGATTTGAGAGTGTGGGTCCTCTTTAGAGGGGCCCTGTGTTCTCCCTTCCACACTGGTCCCCACACTCCCTCTGCTTTCCACCTTGGGATGCTTTACCCCCTTTCGTACCTCCAGCTGAATATACGTTTGGGGTTACAAGTCCTGAAGGTACAGGCAGGCCGCCACACCACAGAGCAAAATACACAAGATCTGAGATCCCACAAGCTGAGTCATAACCAGAAGGGTCAGTGGTGCCATTGGGACGCTGGGAAACACCACCTAGAGTGTACACACACTGCTTGTCACCAGCGGGTGGAGGGAGACTTCACGCTGAGCCTTCAAGGCTGCGATCCATGACTGCTCAGTGCCAGGTCTACCACCTCCCCGGCAAGGGGCTGCTTCTCATCGGGGGGGTAGGCCCTGGCTGGGGTGGAGGTGGCCGTGAGACTCAGAAGGGAGCCCGTTCCCTGGGAAGGCAGGGCTGTCTCGTTTATGGTGGTGTCCTGGCATCTAACACCATGCCTGTACAAAGGAGGCCTTGGGAGAGGGAAGCCTTTTCATGACTGGGAAACTAGAGGGAGGATGCACACGTTTTGGTCCTCCAATCAGAACCCTCCTAGCCTTGTCCTGCTGGTAGTCCAGGGTCCACTTGGACCTCAGTCTCCTCATCTGTCCTTCCTTCCAGCTTTGGATGTGAGTGGTGCTCTGAGAAACCCCTAGAGGCAGCACACACTGGTCTCCCAGCTGTCCACCCACTTCCCAGCGGTTCTGGCTGTGCGTGGGGACAGCTGGGTGGAGGGTGGAGGGCCTCGCTCCTCCAAATAAGAGAGGAAAAACTTGTGACTCAGGGGCAGGCAGAAGTTGAGTCAGCCAAGCCACAAGCTGTGGAAAGAATGAGGTTTCTCCAAGGCTTTTGCTACTCCTTGGGAAAGAAACCCTTTCGGAGGAAAAGCTGGCTTCCAGACTGCGGGAACCCAGGTTTCAGGAAAGCAGCGGGCTCGGGATTTTCAAGTTAGGGATTCTGGCAACCATCTCTGTGCTCAACGCCAGGAATTTTTTTGGATTGTTTATTAAGTTCCGTCTATGCCAAGCACTGCGTGCTAAACGTTGTATGTTATCTTACCTCTTCCCACACTAAGCTGTCATTCCCAACTTGCAGTTTAAGAAACTGAAATAGGCACTGAAATATTTAGGGGTGAACACAAACGTTCCAGCCAGAGAGAGAGAAAGCAAACAAGGTGGCATATTAACAGTTGGTAAATAGGGATCAGGAGTCTGCAATCTTTTTCTGTAAAGGGCCAATTGTTAAGTATTTTGGGCTGTGAGATCCAGGATCTCTGTGGCAATTATTGAACTCTGACTATTGAACTCCACCATTGCAAAGAAAAAGTAGCCACAGACAGTACTTAAGCAAGTGGCTTAACGTCACGGACACTGATGTTTGAATTTCATATAATTTTCGTGTGCTATGAAAACTTCTTTTTAAATTTTTTTCCCAACCATTTACAAAAGTTAAAAACCATTCTTAGCTCATACAAAACCAGCCTGTGGGCTGAAGTTGACCGATCTCTGATCTCTGGCTATTCGTTGAATTTTTCTTACAACGGTTCTGATGGCTTAAAAGTTTCCAAAACAAAAAGCTGGGAAAACAAATTATAAAAAAAAAAAAAAAAAAAAAAAAAGGAAACAGAGGTCCTAGTCTTTAGATTAGGCAGATCTTGAAACTGGCTCTAAATTTGTCTGATTCCCAAACTATGTGCTGCATTCTTTTCGAAAAATTATTTTTATTTTATTTAAATTTATTCGTTTATGTATTCGAGATGAGGTCTTGTTCTGTCACTCAGGCTGGAGTACAGTGGCGCAGTCATGGCTCACTGCAGCTTCAACCTCGTGAGCTCAAGCGATCCTCTAGCCTCAGCCTCCTGAATAACTGAGACTATGGGCTCATGTGACTGCACCCAACTAACTTTTTAAATTTTGGATAGAGATGTTGGGGAGAGAGTGGTCTCTCTATGCTGTTCAGGCTGGTCTTGAACACCTGACCTCAAGTGATTCTCCCACCTTTTCCTCCCAAAGTGCTGGAACTACAGGCATGCACCATCGCACCTGGCTAATTTAACACATGTTTTGTAGAGACCAGATCTCATGATGTTGGCCAGGCTGGTCTCGAACACCTGGGTGCAAGTGATCCTCCTGTCTTAGTCTCCCAAAGTGCTGGGACTACAGGTGTGAGCTGCCATGCCTGGCCTAAATGCTGCTTTCTTTATTGATACTGTAACATACTAAACACACTGCATCTCAAAGCCATACAATGTGGGGCATTTTGAAAAGATTTCTATGCAATGGTTAAGAACATTAGTTTTTTGGTTTTGTTTTTTTGAGACGGAATCTCGCTCTGTCTCCCAGGTTCGAGTGCCCTTCTCCCACCACGCAGTACTTCAATCTCTAGACAGCTTTTAAGCCTTAGAGTCCCCACCTTTGTTCTTCCTCGCCTTTGCTTTCTGTCTCCCCACCCCTCACTCTGTCCTCTCCAGCTGATGGGAGAGCTTCCGTACACCTTGTCTTCACATCTTAGGGACATTTTCTTGTGCATTAAAATCACCATCTTTTTCAGGATGCATTTATTCCTGTTTCTTATGACAAACTCCAGCAGCATCTTCATTAACTCCCCGTAAAACCTCCTTGCTTACAATCCTTAGAAGGCCGAAGCTGTCTTTTATCCCGAGAAAACGGATAAAGAGCAAACTTCTACCTTGGGAGCAAATGTCCCCTTGATTACATCATTCTCCAGGAGGTGAAGGTGAATGCTTCCGCAATGAATGGAAAAAAGGCCTCAAATCAATCCTCTGAGTTTCCACCTTGAAACAAATGGGCTAAAAAAGAACACATTAAACCCAAAGTATTTAGAGGAAAGGAAATAATAAAAATTGGAGTAGACATCAATAAAATAGGAAAACTGAAAAACAACAAAAAAATCTCAAATCAGGATTTTTAAAAAGATTAATAAAATGTATATACCTCTGGTTGGACTGATGAAGAAAAAAGAGAGAAAACACAAATTAGTAATATTAGGAATGAAAGAGGGAATATCACTACAGACCTTACCGACATTAAGAAAAATAAAGAAATACTATGAATAAATCTGTGCCCATACATTTGACAACTTAGATGAAATGGACCAATTCCTTGAAAAATGCAAACCACTAAGACTTTCTTGACAATAAAGGGATACCTTGAAAAGTATTATAACTTTTTTTTTTTTTGACAGTCTCACTCTGCTGCCAGGCACCAGGCTGGAGTGCAGTGGCACAATCTCAGCTCACTGCAACCTCCACCTCCCGGGTTCAAGCAATTCTCCTGCCTCAGCCTCCCGAATAGCTGGGACCACAGGTGCACGCCACCACGACCAGCTAATTTTTGTATTTTTAGCAGAGACGGGGTTTCACCATGTTGGCCAGGATGGTCTCGATCTCTTGACCTCGTGATCCACCCGCCTCAGCCTCCCAAAGTGCTGGGATTACAGGCGTGAGCCACCGCGCCCGGCCTGATTCAACATTTTAAACAATCAGTTAAGGCCGGGTGCGGTGGCTCACGCCTGTAATCCCAGCATTTTGGGAGGCTGAGGTTGGCAGAGCACCTGAGGTCAGGAGTTGGAGACCAGCCTGACCAACATGGAGAAACCCTGTCTCTCCTAAAAATACAAAGTTAGCTGGGTGTGGTGGTGCATGCCTGTGATCCTAGCTACTCAGGAGGCTGAGGCAGGAGAATTACTTGAACCTGGGAGGCAGAGGTTGCGGTGAGCCAAGATTGTGCCATTGCATTCCAGCCTAGGCAACGAGAGTAAGACTGTCTCAAAAAAAGAAAGAAACGAAAATCAATTAAGGTTATTCACCATATCAACACAATCGACTAAACATTGTTCTGGAAGTCCTAGCCAGTGCAATAAAGCAAGAAAAAGAAATAAAAAGCATACCAGTCAGAAATAAATAAATTTTTCTCTGTTCTCATGTGATTTGCTGGTCTGCCTAGAAAATCTCAAGGAATCTACAAGAACTTCCCATAACTAATAAGTGAGCTTAGGAAGTTCACAGGAACAAGGTCAATACACAAAACCCAATTATATTTCTATATGTAGCAACAAAAAATTGGGAATAAAAAATTTAAAAAGCAGTACCATCTACAATAGTACCAAAAGATGGAATGCTCTGATATAAGTCTAACAAAATACATGCAGGATTTGTATGCTGAAAACTACAAAACATGGACTAAAGAAATCAAATAATTCCACTCTGACCCAGAGAAGACAAAAAATTTTTTAAAAATAAATCAAAGACAGCCCCCTGCCTGTGTTCCTCATTATCACTGATCGCCCAGTGGAGCTTCCCCCAACATAAGCTTCCCCTCACCCCACGCTGCCATCTTAACTGTTACAATAATGTGAATACTCCTCACTCCACCCTGCCATCCCAACTACTCTTCCACCTTACCCCACCCGTCATTGTAACTGAATTTATGGTAATATATTCTCCTTGCCCCTACCCCCACCACGGTAACTGATCTTACTCTGTAACTTTCCACTGCCCACCCCAAACCTATAAAACCAACTCCTATCCCACCGCCCTTCACTGACGCCCTTTTCGGCCTCAGCCCACCTGCACCCAGGTGAATAAACAGCCATGTTGCTCACACAAAGCCTGTTTAGGGGGTCTCTTCATTCAAAGCTCGAATTTTAACAGTGACCTCATCTCTACTAAAAATACAAAAATTAGCCAGTGTGGTGGCTGGTGCCTGTAATCCTAGCTACTCAGAAGGCTGAGGCAGGAGAATCCCTGGAAACTGGGAGGTGGAGGTTGCAGTGAGCCGAGATCACGCCAATGCACTCCATCCTGGGTGACAAGAGGGAAACTCTATCTCAAAAAAAAAAAGAAAGTAAAAGAATAAAGAATGGCTACTTCATAGGCAGGGCAGTACCGAGGACTGCAGGTTGCCTATTTTTATGGTTATTGCTCGATTACATGCTAAACAAAGGGTGGATTATTTATGAATTTTCTGGGAAAGGAATGGACAATTCCTGGAGCTGAGGGCTCCTCCCCTTTTTAGACCATATAGAGTAACTTCCTGACGTTGCCATGACATCTGTAAACTGTCATGGTGCTGGTGGGAGTGTCTTTTAGCATGCCGATGTCTTATTACTAGTGTATAATGAGCAGTGAGGATGACAGACGTCACCTTTGTCGCCATCTTGGTTAGGTGGGATTTGGCCAGCTTCTTCACTGCATGCCGTTTTATCAGCAAGTTCTTTGTGACCTGTATCTTGTGCTGACCTCCTATCTCATCCTGTCACTAAGGATGCGTTAACCTCCTAGGAATGCAGCCCAGTAGGTCTCAGCCTTGTTTTACCCAGAGCCTATTCAAGATGGAGTCGCTCTGGTTCAAAGGTCTCTGACAATGAGGAGACATAGTGCAGAACCCCACAAGCTTTTTGTTCCAGCCAGCTCTGCAGACCGGTCAGTTTGTCGTTCTGGTCGGACGGGTGTATAAACTTTGCTGTGGCTTCCCAAAATAAAAACCAGATGAGGTTCCTTCTCACCTTGTTTTATGTTCTTCAGAGCTTGACTTATGACCAAGTGGGAACAGTCCACTTGGTCTTGTCTCTGCCTCCGGGGGCTGAGATTAATAAGTCATGTCAGGTGGCCAGTCTGAAAATGGCTGGAAATCCCAGATATGTAAGATTTTTATATTTTTAATTTTTTAGTTTTTTTATTTTTGAGATGGAGTCTTACTCTAACCCCCAGTCCGGAGTGTAGTGGCACAATCTTGGCTCACTGCAACCTCCGCCTCTCGGGTTCAAGTGATTCTCCTGCCTCAGCCTCCTGAGTAGCTGGGAGTACAGGTGCACGCCACCATGCCTGGCTAATTTTTTTATTTTTTAGTAGCGATGCGGTTTCACCACATTGGCCAGACTGGTCTCAAACTCCTGACCTTGTGATCCGACCGCATCAGCCTCCCAAAGTGCTGGGATTACAGGCGTGAGCCACCTCGTCCTGCCTGACATGTAAGATTTTAAGCAGCACATACCTTGTTCTGAATGTGTCCAGCTCTCAGGAAAGTTTATCTTAAGAGATGCCAGCCTGGCTGGGCATGGTGGCTCATGCCTGTAATCCCAGCACTTTGGGAGGCCGAGTCGGGCAGATTGCTGGAGGCCAGGAGTTCGAGACCAGCCTGGCCAATACAGCCAAACCCCGTTTCTACTAAAAATAAAAAAATTAGCTGGGAGTGGTGGTGCACACACACCTGTGATCCCAGCTGTACTGGAGGCTGATGTATGAGAATCACTTGAACCTAGAAGACAGGCTGCAGTGAGCTGAGATTATGCCACCGCACTCCAGCCTGGGTGACAGAGAGAGATCCTGTCTCAAAAAAAAAAAAAGAGAGAGAGAGAGAGAGAGAGACATCCCATCCCTAGGTGGCTTCTTTTGTCTCAACTCTTGTTGCCTGGTTAGTCCTGGGAAAATCCAGTCCCAGGAGGACCTGCCTGAATTCACAGATTAACAAATTTGTGACCAGTGGCTCTCCACAAATTTGTGGGTTACTGGAGGCATCTTACGTGCAAACACGATCCTGAACCATCTGTGGCAACAAGAGTCTTTTGTGCTTATGTACGGTGGCTCATGCCTGTAATTTCAGCACTTTGGAAGGCAGAGGTGGGAGGATCACTTGAGGCCATGAGTTTGAGACCAGCCTGGGCAACATGGCAAGATCCTGTCTCCACAAAATATTTAAAAAATTAGCCAGGCATGGCAGCACACACTTGTGGTTTCAGCTACTTGGAAGGCTGAGCTGGGAGGATCACTTAAGCCCTGGAGTTTGAGGCTGCAGTGAGCTATGATCATGCCACTGTACTCCAGCCTGGTGACAGAACAAGATGCCCCGTCTCAAAGGAAAAAAACAGTCTTTCTCTATCTTAAACTATTCCTAGGGGTGAATTTGTTTTGGAGGAAATCTTTGATATTGCTTTCTCCCGGAAACTTCTTGTTTTAAACCTGGAAAATCACACCCCGGTATTTCCATGAAGAGGCTATTGGGCTGAGTCACTATTGGAAGAAGTACAATCCTGGAAATTCTAATTCGTGGCCAAAAGATGGATCCTTTCAAAGAGAAAGACTCCCAAATCTTAAAAAAATTAAAGATCTCTCATTCTAAACAATTGCTTTATTTGTATTTATGGGAAAATTAGAGGAAGACACATATAGTGTTATGGCTAGCCTTAGCAACTCTCTTGGCTAAATTAAAGAGCAAAAATCTCACTTAAAACAAAGTTACAATCCTTTGTCTGCGAAACTGCCCTCTGTGGGTAGCTTAGCTAAAATTCCACGCTCCCTCTGGCATAGCCTGGATTTGCTTTCCTGGGAATGCAGCCCAGTAGTCCCTTTTGGTTTGGTATTTGTGTGACCTTTGACTTTTGGGGGTATCCATTTGTTATTGGTCCTTTTCCACAGACGGCTTTTGATTTCCTGTCTGTGGGGACCCTTTGTGTGTAGATGGTTAGCTGAGAAGCTGAGACCCTAGAGAATATGGCTGTAGAGATGTGGCTTGTACCCAGTTTACAGCTACCAAAACTCTCCTTTCTTCTTCTCCTCCTCCTCCACGCTGCTGCCACCGCTGCTGCTTATTCTTCCTTCTTCTGTCCTCCTTTTCCTCCTTCTTCCTCTTTCTTCCACTTCTTCTTCCTCCTCCTCTTCCTCCTTCCTTCTCCTCCTTTCTTCTCTTCTCCTTCTCATCTTCCTGCCTCCTCCTCCTCTTCTTCCTCTCCTCCTCATCTTCCTCTTCTTTTTCTTCTCCTTCTCCTTTCCTCCTTTTCTGACAGGGTCTTGCTCTGTTGCCCAGTCTAAAGTGTAATGGCAGAATCATGCCTCACTACTTTGATCCCAGCTACTTGGGAGGCTGAGGAGGGAGGATCACTTGGGCTTAAGTCTTGGGCTTAAATGATCCTTGCCCCTCAGCCTCCCAAGTAGCTGGGACCAAAGGTGTACACCACCATGCTCAGCTAATTTTAATTTTTTTTTGTAGAGATGAGGTCTCCCTATGTTGCTCAGGCTGGTCTCGAACTCCTGGGCTCAAGCAATCCTCCCACCTCTGCCTCTGAGTGCTGGGATTTCAGGCATTAGCCACTATGCCCAGCCCTTTCCTTTTTTTTTTTTTTTTTTTTTTTGACATGTCTTTAGGAGTGGTTCTGAATCTTATGAAGTAGGAAGGTACCTTTGGTAAAAAAGTGAAAAAGTCAGGAATTTGTTTTGGCTAAAAACTGATCATTAGAAATTTGAAAAGTTTTATTTATTTATTTATTTATTTATTTGTTTATGAGATGGTGTCTCACCTTGCTGCCCAGGCTGGTCTTGAACTCCTGGGCTCAGGTGATCCTCCCACTGTGGCCTCCCACAGTGCTGGTGTTAAGGTGGGTGGCTAGTCAGACACGATCAGGGCAGGAGAAGACCCCATCCCACCAGGAATGTCAGGTGACCATCGGGTGATGGTCAGGCGGTTGTTACATTGTCTCTGAAATAATAACTGGTCGCAGCCAGTGCCGGAAAAAGGCAGTCTCCCAACAGATAGAAAAAATCTGAAGCTAGTGATTAGCAGCTTCCCGATGAGACTTCAGGAGTTGCGCAACTGGGCTCAAGTACACGCATTAAGAGGCAACAAGGTGGCGTTTGACTGGTCTATGACCTTCACCTAGAAATGCTAGATTGGTAAGGCAAGAACGCCTCAAGTGAGCATGAGCACAACTCCAGTTAAACACACTGCGCATGCTCCCCTCCCAAGCATTAGTAAGCCACTGAGCATGTGGACAGCTCCCCGCGAGGGAAGCATCAGGGGAGGAGGGATGCAAGACCCCAGAAGTATGCCCACGTGTAAGACCCAAGTCGAAAGGTCACACCCCGTACTTGTCCTTCAAGTCGCCTGCTTGGGTCACTTCCGAGTGCATTTTCCTTCCTTTTCCTCCTG